>JANFAE010000226.1:0-169964 GCA_024613145.1 Pisolithus marmoratus | reverse complement strand
CGGGGAGAGTATTTGGACGTACTTGTTCGTATATCTCGTTCATGGCTAGGAAATCTCTGGCCATGTGGACGAGGTATATGGTCACTTTGACGACATGTTGCATGCTAGACCCTGATGCCTCGAGGATCTTGGAGATATTCTCGAGAGCCGTACGCTGTCGAGTATGGTCGAAGGGTTTAGATGGGATGTGTAATAGGATGGGTAATGGCGGGTGAACAGGTGTCGTCAGCATCGGAGGCCACACGACCGAACACACGTACGGTCTGTCCTTGGATCCCTCCCTCGACGACCAGGTACTCGGAATCACAGCCGATGCAACCTGAGACGTAGACGTGACCTCTGGATTTCACAGCCTGGGCTAATCTGTAGATCAGCGATATTAGCGGGTGAGGGAATTTCGAGATACGCACAGAAGACGCTGAGAGGTGGAATCGCATCGGGGGTAGACGACCTCTTTGGTGGTGGTCGTGCCACAGGTTGCGCTGGTATCAACTGATCCGTCGTCAGACATGTTACTGGGGGGGAGATATAGGAAGATATGAGAGATGTCTGCACTTTATAGCAAGTTGTCAGGGTGTCCGCATCGGCACATCCATGCCGGGGCCCAGCGCGGCCGAACAAGTCACGCTCTAACAGGAGGAATGCAACTAAATCTTGAAGACTTTCCCTTTACAATCCCAGCGTATCTCCAACTTACAGTAAGCATTAGCAAGTTCCAAGTTTGAGTTTATTAGGTCATCTGACTCTGACCGAGTCACGTGACTGATGCGCGTCGCGGTTTAGCCGGCGACGCTGACGACGAGAGAACACTAATAACGTAACGACGAGAATGTCGCGCTTACCACGGCGACTGCAAACAACTCAAAGTTCTTCACCAGAACCATTACCGCTTTCCAAGGAAAACTTCATCACATCAAGAATGGCGAACAAACGGAAACTCGACGATCAGGACCTCGAGGCACTTGATCAGCCACGAAAACTGCCGGCTATAGGGTCACTCAACAGTGTTCGGCCACTTGCAGCTTCACGAACGGCACTCAATGAACCTACCACTACTTTAACAACATCAAAACCGCCGTCACGTCTGACAAGACGAGATCCACCTCGACTCGGTACGACAGCCAGGCCACGGTCGATGCGTGCAACTAGTGCACCTCCAAAGCATTCCGGCCCAGCATCTCGTCCACCGATGTCACGCATCCCCTCGGGGTCGGGCATTCTCCGGCACCAGAACCAGCTCTCATCGATAGAGTCTCTCCAGGAAGCTTCCGCACAGCGGCTCGCATGCGATATGGATGCAGAACGCGCAAAGCTCACCAAACTCGCTGCCGATGACCGTGCACTATCTCGCCAACTTGCATCCGCAAAAGAACTCGATCTCGACAAGCGCCGCGCGCTGGTTGATGCGGCAGACGAGCTCGAGCGCATGCGATAAAACACCAGCGGGAGATCGTCGATCTCGAAGTAGAAGCTGCAAAACGCGCACGGGAGGCGAGGGAGCATGAGGAAGAGTTGAAGGTAGTCAAGGAAGATTTAGAGACTGCTCGCGAGACGATCGCATCTCTGAAATCCACAGTGGCACAGCAGTCAGGTGTGCAGGTCACCCTGAACGCGCAGATCGCAGCTCATGCAGGTAGAAAACAGCGAGTTGCGGGCACAGCTCGATGACCTCTCGTCCGTCGTGTCCAAAGGCGCACTCGACTATGTAGACGCGCAGCACAAGATCGAGCAACTGGAAAAAAGAGGCGAGAGAAGCAGAGATGGTCAGGAGAAAGCTCCACAATATGGTCCAGGAACTCAAGGGGAACATTCGTGTATTCTGTCGCGTGAGGCCTGTGCTACCCCATGACCTCGTCGCGCCAGTAGTGGCAGGGCTCCGTCGGTCGGGATCATCGGCAGATGATCAGGAAAGGGCCACCGCTGCAGACCTCACATTCCCTGATAAGGAGGACCACAGAGAGATCGTCGTTTCCTCGAGCAGTTTAAATGCTATGGGGCAGGAGAGGAAAGAGGCTTACAATTTCACCTTTGACCGGGTGAGTTGGTCTCCTGGCAGCATCAAAATAAATTTTAATGGTTAATACCCGCAGGTATTCGAACCCGAGGCAACGCAGAGCGACGTGTACGAGGAAATCTCACTGCTCGCACAAAGCTGCGTAGACGGGTATAATATCTGTATATTTGCATACGGTCAGACGGGTTCTGGCAAATCATTCACTATGGAGGGTGGCTCGGTCAGTACTTATGGATTAAATGAACGACGCTGCTCATTAAAAAAAATCACATGTGGCAGACCGAGGCAACGATGGGCATGATTCCCCGAGCAGTCGACGATGTTTTCCGAGCGGCAGAAGCCCTCAGAAATAAAGGATGGGAATACAAAATGGAAGGCCAATTCCTCGAAATCGTGCGTCCCATCTGTAAAAAAAAAAAGCGCACACGCACACGCTTACTTTCGCCGTCGTATTAGTACAACGAAACGATCAATGACCTGCTCGGCAAAGGTGAATTCGACAAGAAGAAACACGAGATTAAGCATGAGAAGCACGGGAGTACAATTACGACACGCGTGACCGACGTAAATGTCCTCCCTCTCTCGACACCACGGGAGGTCGCTTCGCTCTTGCGGCTCGCCAATTCCCGGCGGACGGTCGCAGCGACACTTATGAACGAACGTTCGTCGCGGTCGCATTCTGTGTTTACGCTCCGTGTGTCGGGGTATAACGCACATACAGGGACGCGGTGTGAGGGGTGCTTGAACCTTGTTGACCTGGCAGGAAGCGAACGTTTGAATGCCAGTGGCGCAGCCGGGGACAAGGACAGGCTCAGAGAGACCCAAAACATTAATCGAAGTTTGAGTGCTTTGGGGGATGTCATTGCGGCGCTCGGGGAAAAAAGTGTCGACAAGGTTTCGGAGAAGCACGTCCCATACAGAAATTCGAAGGTGAGTACTCCGTCCCTAATCTTTCTTTGCAACAATTTTTTCTCTGGTTCTCTGCGTTCTCCATCCATCAGCGGTGTAGGTATTTCAGTAGAGCTTGCCAAACCTTCACTTGCCCGCTTCCTTCGTGCTTCCCATTGGATCACCGCTTATGATCTTCGCTGACGTCGTGCTTTCCGGTGCGCGTAATGTATCCGTCATTCATTCACAATCTCGCGGGTGTTTGTGGTGCATGGTCTTTTCCCCCCTTCCTCCCTTCCCGTTCATGCTCCACTACCGTCACTAACACTGCCGATGTCTGTGTCCACCAATGACATTGTCGCATTCCTGCCCTCAATGACATCACTATCACGATGACAACCTTGCACACACGGAACTTCTTTTCACAGCTCACGTACCTGCTGCAAAACTCTTTGAGCGGAAACTCAAAGACACTGGTAAGCAGCCTCCTCACCTCCCCCTCCCCCCCTCCACCATTATCGTACCACAACCATCACTCATCGCATGTTTCTGTTCACTGCATTGCATCCTCACGGTGCGGCGTTGCATTTACATTGCATTATATTGCACTGCACCGCATTGCTCATAATGGTATGGCCATGGTTGGGTGAACCTGTGCTTCTGTGGCGTACGTCTGGACCTCGATAGATGATACTCAACTTGTCCCCTCTTGCCGCCCATCTCGGCGAGTCCCTAACGTCGTTGCGCTTCGCGACGAAGGTGAGTACCCCCGAAGTTCTCGCCCCCTTTTCTTCCTCCCTCCCCCCCTTCCCTCCCTTTGTGTCTTGTTCTTTCTTCCGATCGCGATCGGATCGTGCAGGTGATAACGACTGATGATGTGTTCGTGTCCCTTTCTTCATTCTACATAGGTCAACAACACGACTATTGGCACGGCAAGGAAGCAGGTCAGAGGGCCCCAGCTAAGTTCAGACTCGAGCTTGGTTTGGGCATATACCGTTGGCAAGTTCACACATCGTATGTAGAGCACGGTTTCCGCGCGTGCACGCGATTTCCGGTGAAACCATGCATACGGCACATTCACACATACGCAACACAACTTGCTCCACTTGTCTTAATTAGTCTTGATCGTCTTCGTTTTTTTTCTGGCTAGCAGAATTTCACTGCTTCGTGTTCTTCCTCCCCCACCTTCACGGGGCTTGAGCGAGAAGGGCTCATCTATGCACCAGCCGTATATTAAAAATACTATTACCGCAATGTTATAGTACCATTTTGTGTGTTCCGCTGGACCACTCTTCGATTTCTGATCATAATATGCGACCCTTACGAGATCCGGCAATCCGGGTATCTCCACAACCGGTGTAACGAGCGCGCTACGGAAATATGCTACTTGCACGACACTTGTTGAGCACTAAGTAGATACAGAGAATGATGACGAAGTTCGGCAGCATGCATATCTAAGTATGCAGACATACATACATATGTACATACGTATACGTTATCGCCACTTCTCCAAGTGTGAAGCGTTGGTCGACTAATAATGTAAGCGGCATCGGCTAAGCGAGCTTGGGAATTCCGGCCACTCTCTCGTCCCTCTCCCTCTCACTTTTGGGAAGACAAAACCGACGGGTGACGAGGTCTAGGAAGACGATGACTCCCGCCTAACTTCAGATGCCCACTTGAAGAAATTGCACCGATATCGGTGGTCGACTTCGCCACGTGGCCGTTCCCCTTTGCCCTTGTCGTAACCCGGACCGACGGGCCTAGGCACACCATTCAAAGGTTATCGCGTCAGTAGTGCCACTGCGTAGACAGGCAGAAGAATGGAAACATAGATGTAAAACGTGGATCAACTGGTATGCAGGCGTAGACCCGAGGGGTAATCCAATCAGACCAAAAAAAAAGGGGGGGAAGAGGGTGCGAGGGAAAGGCATTCTCTCTTAAGAGATCGCAATCGAGTCGGATCAAATGTACGTACCGAGAACAAAGAAAGAAGGTCTTTCCTTTGTTGGGCCCTGGCTTGTTCACCGTGTACAACTTGGCGGGTTCGCCATGAACGTTGCATTTTGGGGGTTCGATGGGTGCCATAAGCTTTGACCACGCTGCTCTACTTCCCGAGGAGGAGCGGCATTGGGATGGTTCCATCAATGCGGACTTTGACAGTAGCAGTGGCGCGTGTGAATCTGTTTTCGAGCTTAATTTTGTGTTCGAGGGCCTGAGAGTCGAGTCGCAGCTTACCAGCGGTCTGGGACGGCCCAGGCGCACATGGAATGTCCTCGTCCAGGCAGAGCGATAAGCGAAGCGCCAACTGATAATCTGAGTCGGGCGAACGAGGATCACAATCCGACACCAACGGATCATCATTGGTCTCAGATTGTGATTGCGGTGGTGATGGCCGTGATTGAGATTGTGACGACTGTGATGGTTGTGGAGTAGTGAAAAATGCATCCAGAGTGCCTTTTCCCGTCCGCTGAAGAACTGCCTGCATGTCTGAGTTTCTTGCTCGGCTTAGTCCGTGCTGCCGGAACATCCGTCAGTTTGCGTTTCGGTGGACCGGTGGGTAGTTTAGATCTCTTCTCTTGCTCTTCAACGTCAGTTCTTATAGCTCCCGTGGATTTCACTTTTGAAGATTCCGCGGATTGCGAGTGAGACTCATGTATTAGTGGATTGGCGAGATCTAGGGTCTCTCTGTGGTCTGGCAGCACAGCATCTGCGGCACTCGATACAGTGCTGCCAGTGGATGAGATAGCCGACGCCTGTGGAGGCGAAGCGGATGGCGATCCCGAAGGTGATGATGACGAATCTGAAGCACTCGCTGCCGTCGATACCTTGGCCCCTTTCGAGAAAAACGTGGACAATAACGTCTGTTTACCGGAGAACTCGTCCCAACACCTCGCAGCCAGCCGTGGGACTGGAGCGGTGTTGTGCTCGGCTGGTCGTGGCATTACCTCACGAAGACAGAGCTTCCTGCCGTCGTCAGTGGTAATTTCATCATGGAGATCAATATAAATGGGACAATGGTCAGAGCCTTTGATGGGTGGTTGAATATCGCCGTGCTTGATCCAAGGAAGGATCCCTCTAGTAGCCAAGATGTAGTCAACGCGAGTGCCGTAGTTGGTCTCTCTGGCACATATCTTCGTATTCCAGCCTACAAAGAATCGATAAGAACCCGCCGCGAGAGGGAAAGAAACGTGCGTCTTACATGTGTACATCCCTTTCCTGCAGGGCCAAAATGTTCGCACCACATCGGTCATACAACCGTTCGGGGCAAGCCAGTCACGAAACCACGCGCGTGCGGGATGATCGTAAAACGTCGCAGCGTTGCTGGCGAGATGACCGTCACAGTGGTCGAGTGGAGTCGCACATATGTTTATGTCACCAGCGACGATGACATCTCTGCCCTCATTGATCAGCTTGTTGACGCGCTCCTGCAGCATAAAGTGGTAATTCATTTTGAATGGCAGTCGAGAATCAGACGTTTCGTTGGGACAGTAGACGTTGATAAGAACAAACAAGCCAAAGTCCAGCACGAGGGCCCGGCCCTCGCCGTCGAGAGACGTCAACTCGGATGGTTTGTTTCCCTGCTCATCTGGCATTAGGTTCATTTCGTCAACACAGGGATAATGACGTGATATCCGTTCATCTTGACTGAGCGGAGGCTTTGGTTGAACTGTCCCTGAAAGGCCTTCCTCCGCTTTGAGTGGAGCAGCAGGGCGAGAGTCTGTGTAAATGGCTACCCCACTATAGCCACCTTTGCTGGCAGGGAAGGAGAAGTACCCATCGAAGGGAAGTGGGACAGCAATGTTACGGTCAAGCCCGCTTCGCGCGGTCTTCATTTCTGCGTGGAGACGGTATGAAATGAACGCTGGGGGTATGAAAGAAGACCTTAAACTCGCCTTGAAAGCAGACGACGTCGGCCTTGAGATGGGTCAGTATCTCCCGAAAGGTCTTGAACGTATTCCATCTCACAGACGCGTCTACTAAGCTTCTCCGAGCGGGGCGAGGACTCGAGTGAAGAGACTCACGGATGATACTGCGGAAGAGTCCTAACACCGTTCTAGCACGTAGAAACCGCGGTCATGAGCAGCTGGATGATTAGATCTGGTGCCATGGCAAGCTTACAATATTCCAAGATAGGATACGCATGATTCATGGCGCCCACTCGTCGCAATGAAAACGGGCTAGTCAGTAGTGATGGCTAAAGCTCTAAAGAATCAGAAACAACAAGTTGAACTTTCTTCTAATTCCTACTAACCAAATACAGTGCCTGCTCGTCCTCCTCCTCCTATTAGCTCGCCGCTCGTAGTCACGTTCGGTCCCAATAATAATAAGTGTAAGATGATTTAGTGGGTTCGTTATCGTGCCACTCGCACGTTTTGGACAAGAACTTCTCCCCCTGTGGTTCGAAGTTCCTCCCTTACACCGCTTTTTCTATCTGCCAGTCCCATTCACGAATCTCTAATCTCACGCAGGCAAACGTGCCTGCCTAGCGTGTCAGCTTGCTACCCACACTTCTGTTTCCCCGTTCGGCTGTTCCCAGCTCCCTGGAATCCTGTAATGTGGTACCATCCCATCGATCTCGTCTCCATTGGGGACCCTTCTCACTCGTGACACGATCCTCTGTACATGTCCTATAACTCAGAATGTTGCTGATGCGCGAAGCCCCGATAGCAGTCTATCACCACCGTTTTCGTGATTTCACGCGCTTCTCTGACACGTTGTAGCAGCACCTCAGATCTGTGTAACTCATGGTCAGGTTGTCAACTCTCTTTACGTTGACTGTGTCAGCAAAGCCACGGCCTTCTAACAAGTTGTCGTTATGTATTCCGCAGACGTGCGTGAACTGTGCTTGACCGAGATAGATTTTAATTAACTCTTGGGAAGTGACTAGTTGCCAAATTCACCATGAAGCTAGGGTCGTCATGTTCGGCATGGATCCTCAAGGCAATTACGCGCTGGCTCGATTCGCTGAGTCTCCGGCAAAATCTCGTAACGCAAAAGCGTGCACCGGAGAGAAAAAGCCCAGGAATGAATCTCGCGTTGTCATCAAACGATGCCTGCGTGAGGGGCATGGCCAGAACAGTCCAAGTTTCACTACTATTTCAAAGTCGGAACAGCATCTTCATTCACTTCTCTTCTGACCCCTACTTTAAAGCCGTAACAGATTCTCTGCCTACCCTACTCTCCCGGCTCATAGCAAGTGTTTATCTAGGGAGTCAAACATGCATCGAGGTAGGGAGGCACGCATGCCACGGTCGCGGTCAAGGAACGCTCAAGCTACGTCGATAGGCAACGCACCCAGGATACCTCGTAGCGTCCATGATTCAGCGTCAAGTCCCGGAGCATACTCTTCCCGCTTCGATACGGGCCCGAGACGGAAGCAAACTTTGTTGAGCCTTCTCGACCTACTTTCCGAAGTCCACCTCGATGGGGGGCTGGACGCGGGTGTGTCCCTCTCTTTCTCTTACGAACTGAAGGCTAATCAATAAACACTCCAAGATATCATGTCCCCACCCGCTACAGATGACGAGTTGCGAGAACGTAAGAAAGACTTCTCTCCTCTTTTGCGAAACGTATTGAGCTTACCCCGTAGCAATGGCCGCGGATGAGAAGTTGCAGGAAGTAGGAGCGGAGCAGTTTTTCAACTTTGAGAGGTGAGCCGTGCCTTGCCATCGATATATCCGCTAACCGCGTGGAAAAGGCGAATGGAAAATTTGGACAAAGAGGCAAGTAATGCCCTTCTTGTGTAAGACTAACCTAATGTCTTGCATTAAGCTTCGCAACTTCGCCAATGCGGCTCGTCAACTTGGTAGCTTCAGTCGGCATTCTGTCGTCAGCATTTAAATTGCGTGAACAACTCACAAAAGTATTGTTTTTATTTCGAGAAAATGCCGCATCTCTATTTCCTCGCAAGGTTACCCGGCATACGCGCGAATCGTTACTTAATCCTAATTTGATGGATCGAAAACGACGTCGCTCAACATGGCGAATCCACCGTGCTCCCCCTGTCGCCAAACTCATTTTAGAGGAGGATCTCCAGCCTGAGACTCTACCTTCTCAACTAGAGAGCTTTGCTACGGATGTTGTGACTTTCCTGAACTGTCTCAGCGAATTCCCGGAATTTACTGATGAGGCCGTCGACCAGTCGATGAAGTCATTTGAAGGGGATTTAAAAGTAAGTATGTTGTACTGCTCACAGTTCGTCGACCACTACTGACGTGATGTTACTCGGATCAGTATTGGGCTTCTTGCCTCAACGAGTACAAAAGTATGTCTTCTTGGTCCACTCGCCCATACCGTTAAGCTCAGTAGTTCTTCGTTTAGCCCAATTTCGATCTCCCGCTGTTCAACGTTATGTACACGACTTGACCACTGAGATCGGCGATCACATAGACAACATTACAGTGACGCTCTCTATGTTTATCGAGATCGGTATGTGGAGAGAAGACCTGACATGCTTTGGTGCTGATAGGCTATGCTATGCAGGTGTTCCTACAATCAGGTTCCATCAACAACACGCTGCAGCTAATCTGCTGAACTTGTCTACGGTAGCAACCTTCTTTTCGGCCGTGACTGCTTCAACATTGCAGTTCTCTTCCATGAGCACGGGAACGGTGTTGGCGGATGCTGTTAATGCATTCTGGTTTTCCTCATTAGTGTTCAGCATCGCTGCGGCCGTGAACAGTCTCCTCGGACTGACGTGGAAGCAGGCTATGTAGTAAGATATTCTCTGACTTCTTTTCGTCATGCCCTGGACTCATTGCATCATTGAGCCGTTCCCCTGGGCACAGGGTTCCGTGGTGGGTTCTGATATGGATTAAACGGTCTCCACTGGTCTTCCTCGTCATGTCCGTTGCTTGTTTCTCGACTGGGCTCATGCTCTTCACGTACTCCTCTCCTCAGGTGCGTGTACCACTTCGTCACATTGTATCCACGCGTTTGTTGAGACTGTTACTGTTATCTTGCAGGGCCCAGTCACCTCAACAATAATCACCGTATTAACGGCGAGTCATCCATTCTTGGACATGCAGCAGTATCTTACCTTTTATACTTTCATCTACCATAACAGGTAGTCACGTCCTTTGGCCTTGTCGCTGTGTCGGCCTGGTTCGTATCCGAACGATGGATATTTATTCAACACAGAGGTCAAAAATGGCTTGGTGATGTAATTGCTGAGTTCGTAAACCACGTTGCCAACCTCCGTCTTGTCCGGATGGCTCGCATTGCTGTCGATTGGCTCGGCACACGTGTTGCAATCGTCTGTGGATGTTTGCGACGCGCTGTAGAATGGATAAACATAACCCCGATGCGTAAAGAGAAAGTCGTTTTACCAGCCTATAATGATCCACACGAACCTCAGTCCTTCCGTCACCCACGCCCTCCCCCGAACTACCGCCAGGATACGCACGAAACGATACTACCCCTACCACATCATGAACCAGCATTCTCCTCATGCTCAGACTTTACCGAACGACCCCCTTCAGCTGACGATCGCAGTGAAGTGAGCGTGGGTTCTGGACAATCCAATGCCAAGCAGCGTTTCGTGAATGCCATTCGTTCTGTAATGATGGTACAGGCCGCTTCACGACCTCCAATGTCACCAAGGAGAGATTCTGCATGGGAGACGCCCCAGGTCACGTCACCCGGCCGACTACAAGAATCTGGCGTGTCGGCACTGCGGAATGCACAAATTTCTCACTACATAGAAAAGCTGAAGCCTCTCGCTCCCATACAAGAACTTGGCGCCCATCAGGCTCTTGTGCGTCACCTTCAATTTTCGCCAAATGGCAAGTTTTTGGCTACATCCAGGTGGGTGCTCATTGGCACTTTGTTCTTTTATTTGTACTCATCTATTACAGTTGGGATAGGACATCAGTGATATTCCGAGTGTCACAGATAGGCGAACTCTCTACTCATCGTGTTCTGGTGCACGTGCGAGGTTTCATTGGCCAGGTTGCATGGTGACTTCACATCTCAATATCAAATTCTGTACATGCTAACGGCAGCGTAGGTCTCCTAACGGCAAGACACTTTTGACTCGCCTCACCCGTTCTGTGAAAGTATGGACTGAGGTAAACGGGCTACTGAATTGGTATCCCCTGATGTTGAATGGGTTCGTGCTAGGATGGCCAGTGTAAGAAGACCATCGAACGCCAAAGTACCGTTCAGTCCATTGTCTGGCTTCCTAACAGTGAAGGTAAGGTTCTTTTTCTGTGATCTGCACTGTGCTCACGATGACCTCAACCAGGCTTCTTGTCTGTCGAAGGAAGTAGCGTTGTTAAACTGGTACGTAATGTCATGTTACTCTCTTCAGGGTCCTCAATGATTGTTGTATATAGGACTTGGCTGGGAGGGTAAATCTCAGCACGGTTCCTTCACTGAGTTTTGTCTTATGATGTCTTGTTTAGGTCCTGGGTACTTACGAGCTTGGGCAAGTTCGCCTTCATAACGTTGCCGTGACGGAGGACTGCCAACGATTGATTGGTGTGGGCCCGTCTATCACCCGACCAGACGGCCCACACCCAAGCCGTCATACAAGGGTAGAGAAACGTCTTATTGGTGAGTCCATATAACACCATTGGATGATATCTGACTCCGTCCCTTGATAGTTTACAATATGCTAACACAGAAGAAAGAGAGGTGCGTTTCCCGTCTCCGAGTTGGAGGTTCTTTGTTGATGATTGATACAGCCAAACACCGTTTGCCAACGACGTGCGGGACATTACTATGGCAAGGAGGGCCTCGGTTGCCCTTATATCACCAGAAAAGGTTTGCGCGAATCTCGTTACTACGAATCTTCGTCTTACTTCTACCCGCCACTTAGTCCCCACCCCAGCTCTGGGAGTTGAAAAGCGTGTGGGACAGGGATAATAATTGTCACACCTCACGACTCAGCTTGAAGCACACATACACAAGAAAGGCCCAATTTGAGCTTGCTGGTCCTTGCTACTTTGGAGGGAGGGATGACCAATTCGTGTTATGTGCTGGCAAAGGTTCGTAAATTGTGCTACCTGTCGCGACAATGATGGCTTAATCATGACAGCCGGAGATATTCACATTTGGGATCGGGATACTGGATTGCTCCTTCGTTATATACGCCCACAAACACCAAACTCATTTGGAGATTTGACTTGCATTGCATGGAATTACGGAACGGACGACACATTCATGTTTGCAACAGGTAGTCATGATGGCGCGGTTCGCTTATGGTCAACGGCAGCACCTCCACCAGTGGATGATACAAAGTCAGAGAGTTCGTCATTTTATGACCGACATATGGAGGGCGACCGGATGACGACATTTTCTCTTCAATCTGGCTAGCAGGGAGGTCGCTACGCAAAGCAAGCCTTAACGTCAATGGTACTTAGGTTGATGTTGAGGAAATTATATTTATTCATGGTTATGCAACAAAGGGTTTCACGACTAGGTAATCTCCTTTGTTTAATTGTACCGATAGGCTAATATATGTTACACTCATCATTACCGTTCAAAACGGTTGTAGAACTACAAAATGTATTGTCTTCTCGGGGGGCGGTGCTGCCCTTCACAGATACAGGTGCTTCTAAAGCACATTAATACCTCACAGCTGGAAGCCGTGCCATCAGAAGTTCATACATGCCTTAATCCAAGGAGATGGAAGTCAATAATACACAAGCACCACAAGAGGGGATACATATAATTAAACGTTACTAGTACCAACCACCACATACTACACAGCAGTAGACATTAATGTACTCGGTGATGTCCGTTTCCCTTCCCTGCCTAGTCCCGCGGCACGTTCGGACTCTTCTATGGTGTACGCAGGCTCTTTGAGCGCTCGACACCTTTTTTTGTGTACCTTGCTTTTCCAATGTGAATGGAGTGCAACATCACTTTCAAAATATCTTGCATAGGGCTTTAATCGGCGGTCTCCATGCAATCCATGGGACCACGCACCTTGCACACTCTACGCAGTAGTGCTGAGCTAATCCGGGTTTGTCAAAATCGAGGGGTTGTGCCTCAAGCGCAGCACGGTTCTGCGTAAAAGAGGTGCGCATCAGGACGTCAACAATTCGTCACATCGGGCGCAATGCCGCTAGTCGCTGAGACGACGCACTTTGGGATCGAGGTCGATCAGTTGTATCTGATCGAGATCTCTGGTGCGAGCCTGGAAGTAGGGGGACTGGGTCAGGACTTGGGGGGAAAAAAGTTGAAACTTGAGTTTAATGGTGCGCACCCTGGTTCGGGAAGCTCTGTGAATGTCACGCTGCGATTTATGAGTTCGAGACCGACGAATGCGACCCATTGTGGCAGCCTAACGTCCTTCGTACGACTTCCAGACGGTGGAAGTCGGAATACAGCGTGTCGTTCTACTGAGAGGTTGACAGGGATAGTTTTCATGGCGTCCAGGTAAACGTAAGCAAGATTACATGATCAACAACATTTTGCTTGCCGATGCTTTCCCCTCTTACACAACTCTGAGCAAATTCGAATGCAAGTACAGGAGGTAAGTACAGTTTTAAACTCTCGTCAGCCACCGAAATCAGGGAAAAGAAGGCGATGCCTCATGTAAATGGTACAAGTTGAACGAGTGACGAGGTAGACATGCTCATTAGGTTTTCGCCATGGATTGGTTTCTGCAAGAGGACGAGCAAAAGTAATCGGAGCCACTCTGCGGGTAGCGTTTGCACATAATGCAGGGTGCTTCCAATCCCAGTGTGACCGCCTCCCTGGATTCGTTGCGCTCAGGATTTGGGTTGGAATGGAAGCAAAACCACACTTACTCCCGGTGTTTAATCGAACAGTAATTCGTCTTCACACCGCTCTTGTCCATGTGAACGGGCTTACCACAGTGTGGCATGGCACATGTCCCAGGAGCGATTTGTGACGACTGCATGCTGGAGTTTCCCGGTTTCACAGGTTGCTTTGTAGTCGAAGACGCCGCCGCAACGGGCGCGGCGATGACCGGCTCATCTTCGTCAGAGTCCGTTGGATAAGCACTTAGGTCGGTACCCGTTTCTTCATCACTCTTGTCGCACTCCTCTTCATCTGAGGGATCATCTGGCTGGGTATTAGGGTATATCACTGCCACAGACTTGTCTACCTTACCCTGGGATACCAGCACTTTTCCTTGTGGTGCTTTTGTCACGTTGTTGGGACGTCCTGGAGCAAGGCCATTCTGGGGCGGGTAGGGAACGCGAGGTGCGTTCGGTCTTGTGGTGTGCTTTCCCTGGACAGTTGCTTGGTTACTCTGCGACGGGTTTGCAAGCGCTGCACAGGATTTGCTGCAATAGTCGAAATTACTGAATTTTGGATTCTTTCTACAGTACTATGGGTGCAGATCGTGTGAGGAGATGTGATGAGCGTGATATTGGATCGTGATTGATCGGCGCTCGACTCACATCGCAAAGCTGAATCGCTTTCTGGGGTATTCCAGGCGGTGCTGCTCGATTGTTGCCTGCGCTCGATGCCTTTGGTTGCGAACGAACGGGTCCTTTAGACACAGTTGCTTGCAAGGCGCATGTCTGCCCGCAATATTTGTGGGTGCCAAACTTTGGTTTCTTGTGGCAATTCTGCAGTTTTTCTCAGCTGAACGCAGCAAACGGTAATGACAATCGCATACCTCGCAAAGACCTGGCGCCATAATTTTTCTCAAAGTCTTCGTCTTTTTCGACACACCGCAACACTTGTCAAGATGGATCAGGTTAGATACGCTGCATGCGGACCACGTCGAGAATACCTCGTGGCGCACGGCTGGATCCGTGGCTCAACCCACGATAGCACAAGCATGCGCTGTGCACATGGCCTCCCTAGTCGTCTCCTTTCAGCGGCTGCGGTGTTTATCTTGATCTTGGATCGGATATGACTGTCTATTAGAGGTCTTCCATGGTGATGACCCCCATTTGGGATCCATCCTGCTTGATCAGACCCTTTCTATCACTCGCGTTGGGGATGATAAGAAGCTCCTGCAATTTGAATTTTGAGGAACCAGATCAAACACGTTGCATCCTCGATGCCAGTCCATTCGAGGATAACGACATCCACAATACAAGTTGCTCGCGGATGTATTCTAGCCAGGAGTTTGCAACGAGGCGCCTCCTAAGACTTATCGACAGTTGCTATCTGTCCTCGTACCTTTCATGTTGTTTACTAACTTTTACCACCGATATACAGTTTATGGAAAGAGTCGATGACCGCAGCCTGTCTAGACATATCTTTCGCAAGTTCCGCTCCGATACGCGACAGTCCAGGCTGGCTCCTCACTTGGCTTTGGTATACATTACAACATATCTTGGAGTGATAGCAGCTGAGTCTCGGACCACGATCAGGTCGTCCATCAGAACCTGAAAGCTTCCATCAGCAGATAGAAGTTCAGGGTTTGGAATAACAAACCGAGTTGTTTTTACTCGGAACTTGAGGTAGGACAACATCACATGCGATCATCACCCGATAGGGCGAGCTCAAGCATGAAGTTGCAAAACAGTCTGCCCGAGAGGGGTTAGTGCAAGAGTACAGACCATTCCCGTGCCTACGTACACGGTGCTGTCAACGACTACTCAGATTGCATGACAGCAAGCACGTACCGTCCTTTATTGAAGGAAGCACCAAAAGCGATCTCTCTGAAAGCGGACTTGACAATGTTACAGATGCCGCATGAGCCCCAGGTGCACAATGCTGGCCCATTGGTTCCCATGTCACATATACACTGCGATGCATGGAAGGTGCGAAATAGTCGCGTACCCGCAGTCGATTTCAGGTGCTGGCTGATAGCTGATGTGTTATTTGTGGTGATGTATGATCAAGGTCTCACTGACCAATATGAATCTTTTTCAGCGACGATGGCGGGCGGATATGATATTTCGAATAACTGCTCGATCGATGCTGAGTTTCCATCTCTCCATCTGTCATTCCACTCGCGCTCAACTACTCAAGTTGCCATCAGGATCAACATATCGTCGATTGAAGATCAGCACGCACACTCTCTCCACACAGTGCCTGAATTGTTGATATTCCACATTCGCGGTTCATCAGCGGGTAGCTGTGCGCATCTGGCGCACATCTGGCCGTTTGTCTGGGGTAAGCTTTTGCAGCGGGGGCACCCTTGCACGAGGCCGGTACCGACCCCTTGTCTGTGATAAGATGTGAGAATTCCCCGGGCCCGGGGGGTACATCACGGGTGAGAGACGACGCACTTTGCATGATCTTCTGAACAGAAACCTTGGAAGGTGGGATCCACTACATTGCTACAGCCCCTGATTCTACAAGTTGGAGACTTTGCGGTGGCACCGGTGGTAGAACCGCGCGCAGCGCACGTTCGTCCACAGAACGAGTGCGCCGCTCCTGAGGAGTCTACATATTTCGGTTTGATGCCACAAACCTGTGGTGTAGACACACGCCTCAGCGGACTGACTACATAAGACACGTCATGTCCTTTTACAAACGCACCTCACATAAATTACTGTTACTTGTCGAACTTGTTATTGCTCTTCGCGAAGGGGTCATTCTCATGGTTGGAGGGTGAGATACTGCAATCTGTGTGTTTCAAATCGCCCGTAAGCAGTATCCTGGAGCTTTGGTTCTGATCCAGCCTCCAACACGTGTTAGCCACACATCGAGCAGCAGCCTTACACGCCGTTCTAAGACGGGACTTTCGTCTGGTTTCGGCGCGTATCCGGAGCGTCCAAGGTGCGTACTGAAGTACCGCCAAGGAGACATGCCCGCACCATGTGTCGCCCTCCCGCTCTCTCTCTAGGTTGGAGCGTCGTGCCACCCGTTATATAAAACACCGTTGCGGCGTTGGTCTCAATCCAAGAATCCACAGAATCCATTTCGAAGATGCCACCCGCCACATCTCCATCGCCACCATCCAAAGGTCCCAAACTCAGCGGGTTGAAAGTAGCTGACCAGGCCCTGACTTCCGCGACCTATCAGATCGATATCGTGCAGAGGGTGCGCGTCACCTCTGACGGGCCCCTGGAGTCTGACACGATTGACCAGATCAAGAACAAGCTCGAGCGGTCGTTGCAGCGCGACCTCGGCGGGTACTCGTCCAACGATGAGAGTAGTAGCGCTAAGATAAGCGTCACCGAGACTAGTGTCAACGTACTGAGGAAGGGTGGGCGCGACAGAACACTCTCGTCATCTGCATCCCCTCCTTCGCGGGCGCCAAACCCCGGGAACCACTTGGTCACCACAGCGGCACGGCGACAGCCTTTACAACTTGAAGAGCCCACCTCGAAGCGGGCTCCTCAAAGAATTCTATTCTACCATGCACATGATCCGCACTACAGTTTCACCAACTTCTCACCTGATCCAGTGGAATACGATGGTAAAATCTACCCAACGAGCGAGCATTTGTTCCAGTCATTAAAGGTGAGCATTCGATGTAGGCGCATTCCACCACTTTCCGATTCTCAACTCTGCGTCATATGACCCATTGTTTAACCTCACCCCGCCAGTTCCTACCCCATCGCCCTGAACTCGCAGAACATATGAGAACGTGCTCGAAACGACCACGCGACGTATTCAACGAAGCTCATAGGTTCAGCCCAGAGGTCCGTCCAGATTGGCTCAAAGTCAGAATCGAAATGGTAAGTCCTTAGCTGGTTCTCTTTATCGTATCGAGGCCTTTCATGCGACCAAACGTTGCTTACTGATGCAATCATGTTAGATGGATTTGGCGCTGTGGCACAAGTTCACGCAGAACACGCACCTCAAGGACGAACTTCTTTCAACGGGCGATGCAGAATTAGTGGAGGTAAGCGATGGCCTGTTATCTTTAATTCTCGTACTGAAGCTGATACCGATAAATTTGTCTCTCTTCCTGTCTTTCACCGTAGGATTCTGATAAGGACGCATTCTGGGGAGTAGGTCCCGATGGAAAGGGGAGTAACCAGCTCGGAAAAGCATTGCAGAGACTCAGGACAAAGCTACGGGATGCTAATACGACGGCGAACGATCATGGTCGGGGAGGAAAGGCCGATCTAATCAAGACAGTACATCGTCAATAAAGCCTCGCCACTATTACGGTACGCGGAACGGCATTCCGCACAGTCTCGTCATGTTATGGATAATACACCGTGAACCATTTTCGTAAATATGGATTCTCTACCTGTGTATCGGATGCATCGATGAGAGACCGTTGGCAGCGGCGTTGATTTCATATCATCCCAAGGAGGGAGAGGTTATCACCTCTTTATCAGCATCCTCCCCAGGTGGTAAACGTCCGCTCATAAACACCGTCCGGTCGTCGGCCGACACATGTAGGCTTTGAGCAAGCCAAGGGATTGTGCAAAACTGTTCCCGTACAAGAGGCATCATTCGTGACGGCCTCAAATAACTCTGTTAACCCACCGGCACTGTGAAAGGAATTGACCTCGGTCGACGACGTTTTCGAGGGCCTTGCAGTGGCCATCTGACAGATACTCTGTCAACAATATGAAATACGACACCCAACAACGAGTTATCGGGAAAATGCACACCGTGGCAGGAATTTGGCAAAGGAGTCCCGCAAACAGAAAAAGAACCACGTCACGTGGCACGGCCGCGAGCAAAAAGAAGACGAAGCCAGAAACGGGTGGAAGAGGGGAAACTGCCAAGTGTACACCAAAGCACACCTTGTAAAAAAACAGCACCTCAGTGTGGCAGACAAGACACACTCCGTGTAATCCAATATCTCCAATTCGATCACCGTCACCGCGTTAACCTTGCCAGCCAACGGTCGAGCCTCGTTCGACAGATCTAAAGGCGATCCAGGAAGGGTGCACGATGATACGCAGCAGGAATGGCACGGCCGTCGCTACGGTCACACACACGCCACGCCACATCCGATTAATTGTACGCGTATGTGTATATGGACATGGATATGAGTGTGAGATATGAACCAGGTGCAGGCGTTACCAAGTTTGGAGGCGAGTAGACAGTGGAGCGGACTTATCATCGAGTTCTTAACAATGGCTGTGAGATGACGCACGAGGTACACGATGGGTGATTCTGACCAGTTGGGTCTGCGCGACTTTGTTCACATTCGTTGACCATCTAAAACGTCTTAGCATGATTTCTACCCGCACACGAAAAAAAAAGAGAGACCAAACACGAACTATGGAACTCGAGAAGCGCATGCACTCAACATTCTGCTGCTAGAGCCAACCTCATCCTAACCCTCAGAAGGGCCCGCCCAACAAAAAATGAATGGCCAAAGCTCTTCTTTGAGTGCATTGAATCTATTTCCTAAAAGGTTTTGTCCGTCTGGAGATGACGGCTATACTCGAGCTGTTTAGTGTTTTGGGCCCAGAACCCCAATATGGCTGGACATACCCGCTCGAAACGAGCAGGTGCAGAAATACTCCAGGAAGGAGATGGACCCGCGTCACCTTGTCACTATCAAAAAGTGCACGGGAGGTAGAACGGCCGGACGGCGGGAAAAGTCTGGCGCATGAACGGACGCAAGCCCATACAGGCCAGTCCAGTTCACATGACAAAAATGAAAAAAAAAGAACTCGAAAAAAAGAGGGAGGTGCATAATCACCCACTAACTGTTCCCATCCATTCACTCCCCTCACCGTGAACCGCCAGAAACGGTGCGGTCAACGACACGCATTCACGCATTATTTGGGTTGGTACAGCAGCTGGATTCGGACATTCTCCATGTTCTGCGTTGTGTCATAAGAAACGAAACGATTGAAATGCGGTTGTCTGACCTTTGCCTCATACACAGCCTTCAAATACAATCACTCGGCACAGTAGGCAGGGTAGACGGGAAGCACAAAGGAAAATGAAACCCGTGCCATGGTGTGACAACGCAACCGGCGCAGGAAGGAAGCACGAGCACAGGGCTCAAAAACGCAAGCAGAGACAGGCGAGTAAATTAGGAATGGTACGTACTCATATCGATGTCACTGAACAGCCAACCGACCTGGTTCGCGTCTCTGTGGTCCGCTCCTCAAACTGGTACGTTGGTGTAAGCGGATAGGATCGGAAGGGTCATGTAAGGTTTCAGATGTGATTGGCGCTTTCGGACTGCTGATGATCGACGTATTCTTAGCAGTCGCCCTTTGTCCGGTGGTTGTGAGTTCCATGAACCTAGTTAATTTACTGACTTCCATCCTCTATGACCAACGCAGTGGCCGCGGCCGCGAATGATTAAGAAGGTAATAATGGTGATGGTTCTGGTGGTGGTGTTCATACCAGGTCAAACGAAAAATAGGGTGCCGCGCCAACCGTTCCATCCGAGGAAAGGAGCGCAGGATGGCACCGAGACAGGGGAGAAGGTCTGGATAACCATTGTCTTGGTCCGACATCGGGGTATTTTCTGGTTAGAGGAGGGAGACACGAACATGGAGGGTGGTGTACTGTTCCCCTCATGAGTCATAGACGCTACGAGGTTTGGGCATGTACATGAGACACGAGTATGGAGAACTGGTATCCCACCTTGGAACATCAACACATGGAACAATCCTAGTGATAATCCTGCTATCAGGCAAGGTAGTGAGTTCGCGTAGTCATGTCACATCAACACTTCAGTGATTTGCTTCGTTCTTTGCTCCCTTCATTTTCGCGTTCGTACCGTAGGACTTGCGTGTGGTGGTCATTGGTCGCTGACTATTGGGGTCCGACAAGATCAATCCATTTTCAGTAGCTAGCAGTCGAACGCACAAGATGAGGTGGCGCGAACAAAACTCGATAGTAACTAGGAATATGTAAAGTCTGATTGAACAGACGTTTGGGTCGCGCCTGGGGGTAACTGGTGGGCTGAAACTTTGATCCATAACCATGAAAGAATATAATTTCCTCAACATCAACCTAAGTACCATTGACGTTAAGGCTTGCTTTGCGTAGCGGCCTCCCTGCTAGCCAGATTGAAGAGAAAATGTCGTCATCCGGTCGCCCTCCATATGTCGGTCATAAAATGACGAACTCTCTGATTTTGTATCATCCACTGGTGGAGGTGCTGCCGTTGACCATAAGCGAACCGCGCCATCATGACTACCTGTTGCAAACATGAATGTGTCGTCCGTTCCGTAATTCCATGCAATGCAAGTCAAATCTCCAAATGAGTTTGGTGTCTGTGGGCGTATATAGCGCAGAAGCAATCCAGTATCCCGATCCCAAATGTGAATATCTCCGGCTGTCATGGTCAAGCCATCATCGTCCCGACAGATAGCACAATTTACGAACCTTTGCCAGCACATAATACAAATTGGTCATCCCTTCCTCCAAAGTAGCAAGGACCAGCAAGCTCAAATTGGGCCTTTCTTGTGTATGTGTGCTTCAAGCTAAGTCGTAGGGTGTGACAATTATTATCCCTGTCCCACACGCTTTTCAACTCCCAGAGCTGGGGTGGGGACTAAGTGGCGGGTAGAAATAAGACGGAAGATTCGTGGTAACGAGATTCGCGCAAACCTTTTCTGGTGATATAAGGGCAACCGAGGCCCTCCTTGACATGGTGATGTCCCGCACGTCATTGGCAAACGGTGCCTGGCTGTTTCAACCGTCAGCGAAGAATCTCCGCCTCGGAGACCGAAAACTCACCTCTCTTTCCTCTCTGTTAGCATATTGTAAACTATCAAGTGACGGAGTCAGATATCGTCCGATATTGATACGTGGACTCACCAATAAGACGCTTCTCTACCCTTGTATGACGGCTTGGGTGTGGGCCGTCTGGTCGGGTGATAGACGGGCCCACACCAATCAATCGTTGGCAATCCTCGGTCACGGCAACATTATGAAGGCGAACTTGCCCAAGTTCGTAAGTACCCAGGACCTAAACAAGATACCATAAGACAAAACTCAGTGCAGGAACCGTGCTGAGATTTACCCCCCCAGCCAAGTCCTATATACGCCAATCATTAGAGGTCCTGAAGGGAGTAATGCAAATTGCGTACCAATTTAACAACACTACTTCCTTCGACAGACAAGAAGCCTGGTTAAGGTCATCGTGAGCACAGTTCAGACCACAGAAAAAGAACCCTACCTTCACTGTTAGGAAGCCAGACAATGGACTGAACGGTACTTTGGCGTTCGATAGTCTTCTTACAATGGCCATCCTAGCACGAACGCATTCAACATCGGGCGATACCAGTTCAGCAACCCGTTTACCTCAGTCCATACTTTCACAGAGCGGGTGAGGCGAGTCAAAAGGATCTTGCCATTAGGAGACCTACACCGTCATTAGCATGTACAAAATCTGACATTGAGATGTGGAGTCACCATGCAACCTGCTCAATGAAGCCTCGTACGTGAACCAGAACTCGATGGGTAGAGAGTTCGCTTGTTGGTGACACTCGGAATATCATGGATGTCCTGTCCCAACTGCAATACATGAGTACAAATGAAAGAGCAAGCCTATCAGCACTCGCCTGGATGTAGCCAAAAACTTGCCATTTGGCGAAAATTGGAGATGACGCACAAGAGCCTGGTGCGCGCCAAGTTCTTGTATAGGGGCGAGAAGTTTGAGCTTTTCTATGTAGTGAGAAATCTGTGCATTCCGCAGGGCCGACACGCCAAATTCTTGTAATCGGCCAGGTGATGTAACCTGAGGCATTTCCCATGCTGAATCTTTCCTCGGTGACATCGGAAGTAGTGAGGAAGCCTGTACCATCATCACAGAACGAATGGCATTCATAAAACGCTGCTTAGCGTTGGATTGTACAGAACCCACACTCACCTCACTGCGGTCGTCTGCTGGTTCGTCGTGCGGTAGAGGTAATATCGTTTCGTGCATATCCTGGCGGTTAGTTGGAGGAGTGCATGGGGGACAGGACCGAGGTTGGTGTGGATGATTATAGGCTGGCAAGATACCTGGCTCTCTACGCATTGCAATCATCTTTAACCGCTGTATTACGCGTCGCAAACGCCCATAGGCAATTGTAACACGTGTGCCGAGCCAGTCGATAGCGATGCGAGCCATCCAGACAAGGCGGAGGTTGGCAACGTGATTTACGAACTCAGCGATTGCATCACCAAGCAATTTTTGGCCTCTGTGGTGAAGATACATCCATCGTTCGGATAAGAACCAGGCTGACACAATCACAAGACCACAGGATGTGACCACCTGTTACGGAAGATGAAAGCATAAGAGGTAAGCCACGGTTGCATGTCTGAGAATGGATGAACTTGCCGTTAAAATGGTGATTACTGTTGAAGTGACTGGTCCCTACGAGATAAGTGTCTTAACAAACACGTGGGAAGAGTGCGATAATGTAGTATGCGCACTTGAGGAGAGGAGTGCGCGAAGAGTAAGAGTCCCGCCGAAAAACAAGCAACGGACATGACGAGGAAAACAAGCGGAGACCGTTTAATCCATATGAGAACCCACCACGGTACTTTGTGCCCAGAAGAGCGGCTCAACGACGCGATAAGTGCCGAGTATGACAAAATAAAAAGATTGTCTCTTACTACACAGCCCCCTTCCATGTCAGTTTGAGGAGACTGTTCACGGCAGCAGCGATGCTGAACACCAATGAGGAAAACCAGAATGCGTTCACGGTATCCGCCAACACCGTCTCCGTACTCGCATGAGAAAACTGCAATGTTGAGGCAGTCACGGCTGAAAAGACGGTTGCTACAGTAGACAAGTTCAACAGGTTAGCTGCAACGTGTTGTTGTTGGAGCTTGATTGCAGGAACACCTGTATAGCATAGCCTATCAGCGCCAAGGCATGTCAGGTCTTCACCACACACCGATCTCGATAAATAAGGAGAACGTTGCTGTAATGTTGTCTAGATGGTCGCCGACCTCAGTAGCCAAGTCGTGTACATAACGTTGAACAGCGGGTGATCGAAATTGGGCTAAACGAAGAACTGCTGAGCTCAGCGGTATGGGTGAGTGGACCAAGAAGACATACTTTTGTACTCGTTGAGGCAAGAAGCCCAATACTGATCCGAGTAACTCACGTCAGTAGTGGTCGACGAACTGTGAGCAATACAACATGCTTACTTTTAAATCTCCTTCAAATGACTTCATCGACTGATTGTCGGCCCCATCGTTAAATTCCGGGAACTCGCTGAGACAATCGAGCAATGTCTCAACCTCCAGGGCAAGGCATTCGAATTGAGAGGGCAGGGTCTCAGGCTGGAGATCATCCTCTAAAATGAGTTTGGTGACGTGGGCAGGACAGTGAATTCGCCATGTTGAATGTCGTCGTTTTGGATCCATTAAATGAGGGTTAGGTAATGATTCGCGCGTGTGTCGGGAAACCTTGAGATAAAATAGGGATGCGGCATTTTCTCGAAACAAACATAATACTTTTAGGAGCCGTTCACGCAATTTAGCCACCGATGACAGAATGCCGACTGAGCTACCAAGTTGGCGGGCCGAATAGGCGAAATTGCGAAGCTTTAATCCAAGATATTAGGTTACCATCGTGGAATAAGGACATCGCCTACCACTTTGTCTAAGGTCTCCACTTGCCTTTCCAGACGGTTAGCAAATACATCGATGGTGAGGCACAACTTACTTTTCGGCCTTGAAAAACTGCTGTGCTCCGACCTCCTGCGGCTCCTGATCTGCAGCCACCGCTAGCGAATAAGCTCAACACAAGGAAGGAGGGGCCCCTTCTTACATTCTGGAAACTGGTCCTCTGTGACTGGATCTTGGCAGGTTAGCATTCAGTCCATGGACAAAGGAGGGACACACCAGGGTTGGACCCACTTCGATCCATGTTCGATTCCCCAAATAAGCACTTTTATAGGCGAGAAGAGTGGGTAGGGAGGAAATCTGTAAAGGATAGAACAAAGTTGATACAGCGCAGTTAGTAGAATTTAGCCCAAGCAGAAATGTCGTGTTGAACGTTGAACATTGAACACACATGGTTGTGCAGTGGCGGTTCCAACATTTTTCACACGTTGACGTTCTCTGAAGCTAGTGAACATGTGATCTTGCATAAAGAGAACGGGGCCTTTGTAATGATCACATGCTTCTGTCATAATCTAAGTCACAATGAATTAGATTCTGTCCCCTGTCTTTCAGCTCTCTCCATCTTCGAGCTCAACATTTACACTCGTCCTCCACTGCTGCTTTTCGCACATATACTCCTTCAAGTTTCTCTATTCAAGTCAAGAATGTCTTCTCTTCCTTCTGGTATACCATTCTTGCCTCTTCCAATGTCCAATGTCCTTCTACAGGTTTTACCCTCTGTGCCTACTCTCGCACCTGCCTCTAGTTCCAACCCTGTCCCTTCAACTGTTATCACTCCTGCTCCTCCTACATGCCCTCTCACTCTGGTGAATAATGTTTCTATGAGTGTAGGAAATGCATCGCAACAAGTTCTGGCTGCATATATTCTACTCTCTCTGGCTTCGAAGGCCTCTGTGGATGTCCTGATTGACAGAGAGCATGTGCTTTCTTCTCCTTCTCACTGTTCAAAGATCTCCCATTCTCTCCCTTTCGACCTTGATGACAATGCTCCAGTGGTTACTCCAGACTCTACCACTCTGCCCATATCCAGTTTGATCAACAACTTAGCTGATTCTGGCTTTCATGTCCCTCTCTCACTATTCTCCTATGAGTCACTCTACAAACTTCAGAACCAACCACTTGCAGTCAAGACTGTTAAGGTTCACCACAAAGGACAGAATGTCTATATTCTTGATATCACCCAATTCCCCTGAGAGAATGATATGCATCCTCTTGAGTGGTACCCTGCCTGGGAATGTTTATTAGAGTGGATCGGTTCATGGGAAGGCCTCATTAAGAAGAAGATGTGGGCCTGTCATTTTAGATTCCTTGCTCACATGGACAATTTTATTGAAAATTTCCCACTTCAGTCAACCAGCTATGGGGACCTATTAGGTCTATATATTCTTATAGATGTATTGGCCTAATAGGTGTCAACTGGTTGGGAATCCCTGGCCTCTGGAGATTCTCCACATCATGGCTGGGGAATCTCCAGATCTGCCATCCAATAAATGCTGGAGAAAATGGGAGAAATCCATTTCTCCAAAATAAATACATTTTGGGTGTCAATGTAGTGGAGTGGCTGGGGTCCAAATATGATTTTTCCCAGATATTACCTGCATCTTCTGGGTATTCCCCAGGCTAAATTGACCAACTTCCCAGTCCAATCCTGGGCATTCCCCATGGTGATTTGACCTACCCATGGTGCCAACTGGGATTTCTCCAGGCTAAATTAACCTGCTTTCTGGTCCAATCCTGGGCATTCCCCATGGTGATTTGACCTACCCATGGTGCCAACTGGGATTTCTCCAGGCTAAATTAACCTGCTTTCTGGTCCAATCCTGGGCATTCCCCATGGTGATTTGGCCTACCCATGGTGCCAACTGGGATTTCTCCAGGCTAAATTAACCTACTTGCCAACTCAATCCTGGGCATCCCCCATGGTAATTTGACCTACCCAGGGTGGCAGCTGGGATTTCTCCAGACTACATCAACCTACTTTCCAGTCCAATCCTGGACATTCCCCATGCTGGCAACTGGGATTTCTCCCACATATTCTTATAGATGCATTGACCTAATAAGTTGGGAACTCCCAAAGCCTGGAGATTCTCCAACCCATGCCTGGAAAATCTCCGGAGTTCCCAGGAACAGCTGGGGTCCAGATGGGATTTTCTCCCAACCTCAATGGTCCCCTTCCTGAACTAAACCTGGGGATTTCCCATGTTAAATTGACCTTCTCCAGGTTAAATGGCCCCAATTCCCAGGCAATGCCTGGGGGTTTCCCATGTCAAATTGACCACCCCAGGGGACAACTGGGTATTCTCCAGGCTAAAATGGAGCCCCTATTCCAGGCTAAACTAGGGCATTTCCCATGTGCATTTGACCTACCTTGGGTTGCAACTAGTGTTGTGTTGGGCCTGGCCTCAGACCCTGAGCCAAGCCAAGCCAGGCCCTCTCAGGCTGAGTCAAGCCAAGCTGTTAGGATGGCCTGGGGGGGCTCACAGCCTGGCCTGACTTTGTATGAAGGTGTGAGCCATGGCTTGGGGCCATTGCTTTGGTGGCTGTGATGTTACCTGAATTTAGCAATTGTCATACCTCAGAATCAAACAGAGAACCTAATCCACAACCTGTCCCTCCACTCCTACCTAGACAAGACAGAATGACCATCTCCAATTCTACTGCCATAGGTGTGTGTTGTCTCACTCATTTTCTCCCCATCACAATCCATCATATAATGACTGAAAATACTGGCTGGACCAGGGATCAAACCTGGGTCCTCCCACTAGTACTGGGGTGCCTTACTACTAGGCTACCTGACTGTTCCTACCCTGTCTAGAGTGCAGATTCTCATCCCAACATCATATGCACCTCATCTTGTATCACTCACATGGTCATGGTCATCTAGCAGATGCAAAAGTCACTTGTCAACTCTATGCCAACAACAACAATGTGACATGCTTTCCCCCTGCCAGGGAACAGGTTTACCAACACCAGTGGGCAGCCATCATCTGTCAGTCTACTTCACTTCCTATCCTCCCCTCCCCATTCTCATACCCTCACAGGGAACAGTTGATGACCTCAGCTCACCCAAACTAACCTCATCAATCTCTATCTCTTCAATGCTGACACTCAAGAGCCATTGTTCTCCATTACTAATGTACAAAACCCAACAGGTACAGTGGGACAGTACAATATACTTGTCAATGACAGTTGGTTTGGTACAATGGGTGTAACTTGGCAACCCAGTCAAAATGCAACCTTCCATTCTTTTGGACCATAATGCACCAGAATCATCTCAATGGCTCCCAAACAACTAATCCCACATTCTTCAGTCCATATGTGCAACTCTTTCTACCATTTCCCCCCTTCTGGATAAAGTAGTGCCATTCCAGAAACAACATATGCTGATTCAGTAGCATCAACTATGCTTGCATCTTCTGCTTCACTGTTGTCTGTGTCTGCCCAGTCAACACTCTCTGTTCATTCATCATGTTGCAACAAGTACCAGTAGCAGGGTGCAAGAGCAAAGAATACTGTGGCTGTGCCATTTGGGACATTCAAGTTAACACATCACATATTTGAAAACTTGTCTCTTGATAGTGTTGCCATCAAACTGAACTGAACTCAAAGTAAGTTTGCTTCAATTCAAATTCTATGTCAATTCAGTACAGTTTGATGGTATGAAGCAGAACAAAGTTTTGAATCAAACTGGTGCATAGTACCATAATGGGATGGTTGGGACCAGGATGACACTTGATTATCTATGTAACCTAACTATCTACTTGAAAGCAACACAATTGGACAGAATGTTTAGTGACTTCATTCAAGCACAGTTCATTATACTGCAGTCAGTCAAAGTGTGGCCAATGTGGGACTCAACCTGACAGAGAAATGTGTGTTATCTGGAGTGGTAGATATATGTAGGATGATATTTTACCCTCTGCCACTGAGGCTGTGGCTTCAGGCCAGGCCAAGCTGTCTATAGGGCCTGGCCTGGCTCATGGTTCAGCCTGGAAATTCTTGGGCTGTGGGCCCTCAAAAGCCAAGCCAAAGCCATGGCTTTTGGGCTGGGCTGGGCCTGGACAACACTAGTTTCAACTGGGGCAGATCCAGGTAGTTTAGATGATTCTCTCCAGGTAGCATTGGTGATTCTCCAGGCAGAGTTGGAGAATCTCCAAGCCATGTTGGGGATTCTCCAGGCAGTGTTGGAGATTCTACAAGCCATGTTGGGGATTCTCTTGGCTGTGTTGGGGATTCTGGAAGCCATGTTGGAGATTCTCCAAGCCATGTTGGGGATTCCCCATGCTGTGTTGGAGATTCTCCAGGCAGTGTTGGGGATTCTCCAGGTGGCATTGGAGATTCTCCATGCTGTGTTGGGGATTCTCCAGGTAGTGTTGGAGATTATCCAGGTGGTGTTGGAGATTCTCCAGGCAGTGTTGGGGATTCTCCAGGTGGTATTGGAGATTCTCCAAGTCATGTTGGGGATTCACCAGGTGGTATTGGAGATTCTCCAAGCCATGTTGGGGATTCTCCAGGTGGTGTTGGAGATTCTCCAAGTCATGTTGGGGATTCTCCAGGCAGTGTTGGAGATTCTCCAGGTAGTGTTGGAGATTCTCCAAGTCATGTTGGGGATTCTCCAGGCAGTGTTGGGGATTCTCCAGGTAGTGTTGGGGATTCTCCAAGCCATGTTGGGGATTCTCCATGCTATACTGCCAATTATAATGGCCATTTTCAATACCAAGTAGCCTCCATGATAGCTGCTGTGAAACTCCATCACATCCATGATATTGTGTTGATATACCACAAGATATGGCATCTGGTCTACAAGTATTCTGTGGGCCCCACAACATTTAAGCACATCACCCAGGTACTCAGATAGCTCCTGAGGCTTTCCCAAGAACAATGGCCAATATCAGAGGTGGCACCACAACTTCTTAATCATAACATCCATGATACACAGAAGAAAAAAAAAACAACAGCAGCTGGCACCAATGTGCAACACAAACAAGCAAGGAAGACTGAAAACAGCTGATATGTTACTTGAGAACTAAGCAAAATGACCTGGGGAGGATGAAACACAAGTTTTGGCAATGGAAAATAGCTGCAGGCAGCAGCAAATGATGGCAGAAGATGAGATGATGGATGGGATTGGTTATGCCCAAGCTCTTCTGTAAGAAAAGAGAATATGAGGTTGGGGGGAGAATTGGAGAGATCTGAAGGGGGAGTTAGGCCAAAGGGGCTCCTATACCCTGGAGAGGGGTAATGGAATGACATCTTGGGACTGTCTGACTGCAAGGAAGGGCATTACCTTCACTACCTCATGCCAGGTACTAAAAATGATGACTAAGCAATAAAGCCTTGCACTAAAATAACAAATATATACTTACTGGAAAAGCAAGTTCAAAACATGAGAAAGAATGAATAGAAATAAATTCACTTAGTTGGGAAAAAGAATTCCCTACTTCTCCCCATCATTTAGATAACAACTGTTTTCAGTTGAGGTCCACTGGGGAACAGCAGGGGGTGGAGAGAAGAGGAAGAGGAGACTGCCAAAGGGCAACAGCTGGGGTGATTGGCATGAAACTGTGAGTGACACCAGGGGACATGAGGGTGAACACAGTGAAAAAGGAACTACATGGATCAGACCATCTGTTCCCAAGAAACATGCAAAACAGTCCAGAATAGCCCCTGCAAATCAAGACATGGATATTTCCACAGTCAACATGACAGTGGCACCAGAAGATACATCAGTCAAGAGCCCTTGGTGAGTAGTATAGTGACCTACAAAAGCAAGAGGAATGACCATGAAACAGGGGGAAATGCACTGGACACAAATAGGGGGGTGGGGAGAAGTGTGCCAATGCACAACTGCTCAGTGCATTGGCATAAACCCAGGGATACAGATGCAGATGATGCAGGGAGCATAGAGAAAAAGAAACTATGAGAAAAAGCACATCCCATCCCAAGATATTTGCAATTCTGTCTCCCAGAGCCTCTATCCACACAAATTGAATATCTCCACAAGCAGAATGACAGCAACATCATAAGACATACTGACAAAGAGTGCTTGACAAGTAGTACAGTGACCACTGAAAGTGAAAGGCCTGGCCACAAAATGCAGGGGAAATGTCCTGGACATTAACTGGGGGGTGATACGCCATTTACCATTTTTGCCTAACCAATGGGGATTCTCACGTGTGCGGACTCTCTTGCTTTTCTGTTTTCTATTTCTCTTTGTACTTGAGATGCGTCTTGTGATGCTTACTCAGTTATGTTTCCTCTTTTAGACACTTACTATACGCCATCTCTTATATGGCCTTCCCTTCCCTCGATCGGCCTTCTCCGATCGATGTGACTCGACACTTCCTATTTCATATTTCCCCGCATCGAGTCACTTTCCCTTTTTGGACTACAATGGGATATGCATGATGTGTTCTTCACACGAACGCGTAACAATATCCCCTTGTATGGATTCCTTTCCTTTCCTAGGGAATACCCCTTGCCTATGTACTCATCTCGAGTCACTTTCCCCTATTTGGAACGTGTCGCGACATGTCTTTGATGCGTATATGCACACACATCCAAATACTTTCGAGTAGTATATATACCCATAGGGACATGGATGTATTCCTTAGCTTTTAGCTACCTTGCAACCAGGCTAGCTTCTCTCTGACAAATACTACCTCAGAACTGCTTGCTTGGCCATAGGAGGGGTAAAACTATTAAGCCCTCGAGGTCAACCCAGGAGATATCACAAGAGCGACGATGCACTCAGCCTCATCACCAACACTAGTCGAATTCAGCTGGTGAGATATCCCTGCGCATAACAAAAGCTAAAAGCTAGTCTAGCGACTCTAACGCAACCCTCGAGAACTTTGAAGATCTCTTCAAAGTCTTCCTAGGTCGACAATCGTCCCTAGTGAAGTCTCGAGCCTCCACCCCTGAAGAAGTAGATCAATCGACTACTCTCTTCACCTTCTACGAGGAACATCCTTGCGGTGGTCCCGCTGGCCCTCTAGAAGCTTCTACCTCAGACACTCGGAACAACTGTGGGAATTACCCCAGCCGTTGTCCACACCCCTATCCAACATTCAACTACTCCGTTGTCAACGTGTCTTCACACCTAGGCAACGACCCTCCCGATCCTCAGAGAGCACCCTCTGTTACAGGATTGACCACCTCTAAATTCCGACCCCCAGTCCCTGGCAAGAAGGGACAACAAAAGCAGAAGGAGAACATCTCCGGAACGTCTGCTTTACCCCTTCACCGAGAACCTTCCACCTCTTCATCCCGATATCATCCCTATGCCATTGAGGCATCCCCTACTTCCCCAAAACAAACCTCACCAGTAGCAGAAGCCATAGCCCTTACAAGAAAGGCTAGTGGCGCTACTCAACGAGGCACCCCTTCGTTCCTGGAGAATCCTTACGGAGTCTTTACGACTGCCTTAGGATTGGGAACACCACTCACAGAACAAGAACCGCATACTGCTCCTGAAAAGGAAGAAGACACTTCTTCGCTTGGAGCCGACTTTCTGGATTCTCATCAAGAAATCCACCCCACATATCAAGACATCGACGTGGGAGAACCATTTGCTGGCCAAGTGGACGTACCCGTCACCGAGCTGGTGGACTGGTACTGCAGCCAATACAAAAGCAAAGTGGACTTCAAGATCCCATCAAAACCCAAAGACCCTGGAGGCTCTGGAGGAGGTTCCGAGGAGAAAGGACAGGAACACGACTCTTACTCTGGAGCAGGGCACAAAGAACTGAACTTGAATTGACCATGAGAGTACGATGGAAACCATGCTACCTATGACACCTGGTTGACATCCATCAAAACCTATCTGGGTATCAACTCTCATGTGTACTGATCAGTGGAGCAGAAGATTGGCTTCACTTTGTCTTTCATGACAAAGGGTTCAGCCCCAGTCAAAACCTACAAGATGCTCTTCGATGCTGCTCGAACGCTAAGTTTACTAGAACTGTGGGAAATCGCTGGGCATCGAGGAACGTCGAGGAATGTCTTTCGAATCTGAAGACATCAACACAAATCTGAAAACATCTAACAGCGTATTTTGTATTTTGAGGCAATTCTGAAAACGTCGAGCAACGTATATTTTCAAAATCGATGTTCCTCGACTCTCCTCGATGCTCTACGACATATCACATGATGTTACTATAATGTACACTCCGGAGTCCAATGCACCAACATGAGAGTGAAGAGTTTTGCTGCCTTATGTGCCTTATGCGAATGTGAGAAGAGTGATGGAGGGATGCAGAATGGCTGTGGGATCAACATGTACAGGTGGAAACAGGTGGAAAGCAAGGCGTATGTGAAAGCGAACGAAAACCGGATGAAGACGGAATAACAAGCCTGTGAAACAAGCCTGCGATTGACGAGGATGGTATGAACGCATGCAGATCAAACATCCCTGTACCCTTCGAATGCGTGTTCTGAGGCTGCTACTGGGGATGTTGACTCTAAAACTTTCTTCCGCATTTCCTTGACCATAGCAGCTTGCCTCTTGTAGTTCTAAATGGCACATATCATGCGCAATAGTCTGGTAACATCTCGTGATGGTGTGGCTTACTTATGTCCACGGACGAATCATTGTTTCGCACTAGTGTATCCCAGTACTCTGAAAACTCGCCGACAGTCCCCCCCTTGTGTTCCTTGCACCAGTCAATCGCACATAAGTTCCTGCTAAGTATCAGATCTGTCCTATAAGTGAAATTGACCCTCTTACCAAGGAGTTGTAGAGGTCTGGCTAGCCCGCATGGTCGAGTTCTTATCTGGTGCATTACGTTTCTTCTTGCCACCTATACCACTCCCTGCTACTGGACCTGGCTTAGGGTTTGCTGCTGCGATCGCAGTGCCCAGTATTGCTTCAATAGAAGAAGCGCTTGCATCGAATCTGAGGCATCCGTCATTCATTGTTTCGACCGCATCAAGTCCTCCAAGGAGTTGTTGAAAAACTGAGACTTCTGAGGCGGGTTGAATTGTTGGCTGGACGTTCATGATGACCGTAGCAGTGGTTGACGGTGGCTCAAATATTAGAGAGGGATCTATATGTGGGGAGGGGACCACAGGTAGAATCTGATATGATGGTGAACTAGGCACTTCGCATAGCATGCTCAATTTACACACCTTAATGTGTTTGAATGCATCAATAGCAGGGGGGCAAGCTTCAGTCATATCAACAGTCTCCTCATCCTGGATGGCACCAACTGGACTGTCCAGCTCTGGATCAATCGAAGATGGATCGCTGCTGGAGGCAGAGACTGCTACGAGCGGCGTGTCTTGCCCTTCCTTTTTCTTCTTGGTTAGCTGTGTGGAGAGCGGGAGTGTAATTGATTGTGGACATTTGCGTGAGGCCACCTCATTTGGTGTCGGAGTGCTACTTTCCTCCTTGGTATCTGGAGAAGCACTTTCTGAATCACGAGAACGACCAGCCCACCCAGAGTAGTACAAAGACATGAACATGTCGGCCTTCCAGTTATCAGCGCAGTACTGGAAGCTTTCAAATCTGATTCGCATTGAACGAGCAAAAAACTCGAGGGCAGGTGCGGATACCTTCGTCCAGGTTGACAGGGCATAGCCAAACTTCTGTAAGCAGTAAAGAAGTGGACGTGCATAATCGTGGAAGCGTTGTTGCTCATCTTTACTCGTAACGATGCTGTTTCGGTCCTCGAGAAAACCAATAGTCCCAGAGTCGTTATTTCGTACAGTCTTCAAGTACCCACGGCCGTTGTGATGATCACGAAGGAAATCTGCTTTCCAGAAGTACTTGATGTTGGGAAGTTCGTCAGCACTGTAATATGGCGCAGTGTCATCCTGTCGGACTTGCTGCAGAAGAATGAGGAACGGATCGCTGATGTTCATCCTAGTAGGACTAGCACTGCTAAGCAAGCTAATGTGTTCGAGAAGTTGTTGGAAGAGTTCCCTTTATAAAGTAGTTAGTGTATAATGTCATATGTTACCATGAGGAATAAGATACATACATACTTCATCGTCACTAGCTCTCCATGCAAAGAGTGCATCTGACTCTCCAACTCCACAGAATTGGCACTCTGTAGCTGGAACTCATGTTGAGATGACAATAATGGTGTTGTCGGGACACGATGCAAGGCCAGAGATCAATGGGACAGACTGCCACCAGTCTGAGACGGGGTTTCCTACACAGCAGCGTCAGTTATTTCGGACACATATAAGATCTACACTGACAAAGAAGGATATATCATTGGATATATCCTGTCCAAAGTCCTGTTGCATCTGGCCTGCTCTTTGTTCTGCAGGTAGCATAGCAGCACAGAGAGACAGACGAAAGTGGTGTGATGTTACCATACAACATACGGAGAATGCTTAGTCATCCTACCTCGTCCACTTTTATGTGCTTATATGCGCACTCGCTCTTCTCTGCACACATACACCTGTACCATGTCCGCACAGTCATCTCCAACTGTGTACTTATGTGAAAACACCATTTTACTTGAGGTGGACAACATCCTCCAGGATTGGCCTGCGTACGTTATCAACTTTACCCCAGAAAACCTGGGGCCCGTGGTATACCATCTCTTTACTCTTAATCGTTGCCTACTACTCAACGCTTTGTATAGAAACTTGTTCTTCACTTCAAGAAGCCCTCTAGATACATGGAGATTGATCCAAACGATGATGATCCTGAGATAACCAACAAATACCATATGTAGAGACTGAATTCGTGACAACTAATTCTCTCAATCGAAAGATAGGCACGATGACTATGAATAAAGATGCCAAGATTGCAGTCACGATGACTCCGCAATCCAAGAGCAACATGCCCCCAGCAGTCGTCACCGATGCTATCCCTGTCGAATTGCATGGATTTCCGAAGCAAAGTGCTAGTGTTCCAGTTAAGCGCAAGAGGTTCGACTCACAGGATGCGCAATGGCCCCCCCCTCGTCCTCGAGCCCTCCGCAAGATCTCATACAATACTTCTATTGCTCAATTCGATACTTTGAAAATGCTGCCAGTACCCATAGTCAGCATCCATGACTGCGATGACAACAACGCACCTACCAACGCATCGACCCATGCTGCGAATGCTCCTACGGCATGTGATGTCAAGATACACGAGCTTGATGAGTTGTTGCAAAAACTTGAGGTCGACAAGGACATGTAATTTCTGCGGTGACCGCTGCTCTCAATTCTCCAACCTCATTGTCCCAATCGCTCAAAAAAAAAAGACTTTTCATATTCATAATCCATGTTTTAGTAGCTTGCAGGAATGGTGTACATGTAGTGTCTATTGCAATGCATTCAGCCCTGTACAGGTGGTTCCGTGTCCTCATCGTCCTTGTTGCTTATGAAAAATCCACCAAGACTTGTGACATCTAAACCAGGTTGCTCGAACATGAAAAAGCAAGGCTCGTCTCCGTTGATCTGGTGGGGTATCATTGCTACGACTTGTGTGATGTCAGTTGCCTTGATGACCATAAGTGCTTCACTGCCAAGATACTTGCATACAAAGAGAGTGCCACTGGATTCCTGCAGTAGCCAAACATTTGGAGATGAGTAGGTAGAGACAATAGCGAGTGCTGTTGGTGGAACATTTTCTATCGTCTGTGCTTCAAAAAAGAAGTGAATGAGTCCAAATTTAATCGTTCCAGTGGAGTCGTCTGTAAACTGTATATGGTGGTGAGTGTACCATACAATCCATGAGACGTGCGGCTGGAATACCTTCACATTGCATGACCTTCGTGCATTTGGCTTGTGCTCCCTGGTACACCATAGTGACCAGCACTTTTGACCATTTGGTAACAGTAACCGTGCCCATCTGAGGACCTTCAGGAGTCCTGAATGCGTCCTATATTGTAACGCAGGTGAATTTCTACCCCCGTGTTGCTCAAGATAATTAAGGATTGCAAGGGTCTCCGATGGTGTGGTCTGATGACAAGTACGCTCATGCTGTGGAAGAAGGTGGTATCCGTGACCAACAGGCTGTGACCAGTGTGGAGCTGTGGGCTCATCTGTATGTCTGTCAAGGGATGGAATAATAGACTTAAGTGCATTTATGTGGGCACGACGGACAGCAATCTGCGTAAGATGCACATATGGGTTGACATGTTGACGCATCTCCTCTGTGAGATTTCCGATAGTGCGCTCCATGGTCCATTGCGATGCACAAATGAGAGGTCCCTTTGTTTCAACCTCATGTGCGTAGTGCATAAGTGCATGGATACTCTGTCGTACGAAGTGAAGGTGTGTGGGCTTGCGCTGGTAGTATAAGTCTTCGAACTCAACTACAAACTCCATAAAGAGACGATGAGCTGTGAGAAGCTCATCTCTGGTGATGCTGTGTTGTGATATCAAACGCACTGCCTGGACAAGCTTGCAGAAGTGGCGCCAGTAGGCGTCAGGCAGAACACCATACAGGAGCCCAGGTGCAAGGCCATAGAGGTAAAGGTGAAACTCCCAAGCCTTGTACCCACTAGAAATCTTCTCTGCAGGGTTGCGAGGTGGACGTCCAAAGGAACCAGGAATGGAGGTTGTCGCTGCAGCTACATTAGCTCCATGTCGCTTCCATTGACGAGGGTCAGAGAGACAGGCCCACGCCCAGGTGGCCTTGTTATCACCAGTTTGACATTCAAACATCCCACGCCAGAGTGGGATGAGGAGGTCTGGGATGTTGAGGGAAAGGAGATGCATGATATCCGACCCAAAGCACTTGGGGACACCAAATGTCCTGGTTGGATGGAAACCGAGAAAGATACTTGGCTTGGATATGCCAGTCTCAAGTCGTCGACGCTTGTACTGAGTCTCATTTGGGGACTGAAGAACGTAGATGAGGTTTTGCCAGTACTTGGATACAGAACACGTAGCGAACAGGTGTGGGTCAATGTCCGGATGACTTGACCCAGCAACGTTGAAATTATGTGGCTTCTTGAGCACAGGATAGTAGTGTGGTACACCCTCATTGTGCCGACCTTGAAGTCCACAGTACAGGCGACAACCGTTCTTACCATGATGGCCAACTAAGCCATTCAAGTAAGCAAGACCAGGTCTGTCAGCGGTACCCAGCGCAATAAATAAATTTGAGTGCCGAGATTCACTAGTATAGGCATCCCATATCGCTAGGCCTTCTTTCTGGAGTGCTGCAACATGGTAGAGCCCCGGAAACATGAACGAATCTAAGTTCTTCGGTTTGTTTGGGCCAGGGATGATCGTGCTGGGAAGGACATATTGTTTGTGGTACCGAGTTTTGGGTGAACGATCGAGGACAACCCAGATTGAAATCCAACAATCAGACTGTTTGTTGCGGTAGAGCTGTGTGCCATCGACACTTGTCATGAGGACAATATCTTCATTCTTGATATGTCCATTTTGTACGGCCTCAAGGTAATCAGACCCATCAAAGAAATCGTTGTATTTGTCTCGGATGCCGCCAGATTGCGAAAGCTGTTTGAGTACCGAAGCTGTGTATTCCTGACAATATCACATCTCCTTTGCCTTTTGCAGATCTCGATAAAGCGCCTGTAGTTGTGGACCCAGTAGGACCACAGAGAATTGCTTTCGGGACTTCTTGATGCTCCCTTGAGTGTCGCGAAGGATTGTTGCATCATACCAGTGTTCGCCACACTCGGGGCATGCATCAAGGGCTGAGAATGGTCCAGTAAATCCAACACATGAGTTTACGCACATGTCATGGACAACGGACTCGACTCCACTAAGCTCAGCAGTGATTTGTTTGATTTGGTGCAAGCTTGGGAATTCTTCAAATCCCGGAACCTCCTGGAAGACCCTTCACGCAGTTTCATAATCACCATCCGTGTGATTCAAGCCAACATATAGCTTAACCGCAGATCTGAGAACCTTGTCATTATGAAACACCGCGGGCTCCTTAGGTGGATTTCGGAGTCGACGAAGAACATCTTTGCTAAGTCCAGAGGTATGATCATCCAGAGATGGTGTTCGCATCGCGAGAATATAACTGAGTGCAATGCGGAGGTCATTGAGTTTGACGTTTGAGTGGAGATCTCTGAGGACCTCTTCGTCGCTGTCAAGTGGCTGGGGGAGTTGCACATCATCATGGTCATTTTCCTGCCCAGGATACTGGAAAGAGACGGCGATGCTGTGGGTGTCATATAGCAGGATCAGTCTCACACATACCATGGTATTGCGGTAGTGGGCAGGTGTAGTCAAGCAAAGGCAGCGAAGCACGCGAAACATCTCCGCTTCGCATAATTCACAGCCTTTGCATGCTTTGCAAGGCCTTTGCATGTTGTGAAGCATGTAACAAAAGACGGAAAAAGGAAAGTCTATGTAGCATACGTCGTGCAACATCGAGGAGCATATTTGTAAAGGTGTATCATAGTTCCCACGCTTCACAGCATCAGAAAACGTCGAGGAGTGTCTAAGAGCGTCTTGTAGGTTTTGACTGGGGTTCAGCCCAGGCCTGGGCAGAGAACTACGCCAAGAAAAACCTTTTGCTCGATGCGATCTGGATCACAGATTCATGGTCACAGTTCCTTGCAAAATTAGACCTTATGTTCAAGGTTGGGGATGTGTCGCAGATGGCATTACTCAAACTCTCTTCGATTCAACAAGGGTCAAGAACCCTCAAAGAGTACATCACAGACTTCCTCAATGCTTCGAACAAGGCCAAGTTGTCCAAGACGAGCCCTGAGGCCGGAGTCTTCTTCGGAAGAGGCCTCAGACCTGAGGTGTAGCATTGATGTCTCTTATGAGGGGGGCTGCAATAGACATACTCCACTACACTGCATTGTGTTAGTTACAACATAAAGTGACCAAGAAATGGCATACCTGTGGTGGGTCCTTCCCTCTGGCAGCTGTCCATTATCCTCACTTACATCTTCATGGTACTCCCGATGGTGCTTTTTTGACTGATGACAGTCATGGTGGCAAGAGTATGGGGCCAGTGAGTGACTGTGACTAGTAGTATGTTGTGGATGGTGGCCTACTGAAGAGGGACAATGTATGCATCGAGGAGAGGACTGCTGGGAGTCATCAGGTGGTGAGGAGGGAGGGAGTGGCGAGTTATGAGATGCTGGAGCCAAACAACCAGTATGGCAAACCCATAATGGTGTGCACCCTTGTGCTGCTGGCTACAGTGACATTCCAGCCTGAGGTGAGGAAGGAATGGGAGTTGGGGTGGATGCTCTTTCTTCATCCATGTCCTCATGGTGCATACCTCTGGGGACCACATTGAGGAATGCCTGTGAATCCGAAAGAAGGCGAAGGGGTCGACCAAAAGTATTGATCACCAGTGGAATATCAAAGGCTTTCGGGTTCATCATGCATGCCAGTGCAAGCTGATCTGAATACTTCATTTTAGCTAGCCAGTACAGCCATGTGCAATCAATACAACTCACCAGCAGTCCATGGCTTGAGATGAAATGATGATGCAGGTACTGGGACAATGAAATCACCAGGGCCATCTTCATCATCAACCATAGTCTCCATCTCATAATCCTTGCCCATCTGTTCTTTAAGGAATGGGACAGTAAGAGTGCAAAGCTCATTGGCAGTGAGGCATTTAATGTTGAAGTGTTGATTAACAGCAGGAACACCAGCCAGCCAGTCAATGATTGTATGCTTGTGAGTAAAAAGTAAATCTAGTAAGGTCTTCCATGGAACATTCTTTTGTCCACATGTGATCTCGACTTTATCTGCAACAGCTTTGGGTGAAAGGCTAACTAGACAAACTAGAATAGGCTTATGGAGCTTGTGCAAGATTACCAAAGGTAAGACTTGCCAATTCCTATCCTGTGTGGATTTGAGGGGTTTTAAAGCAAGAACATGGTCGTATGATATGCCTGATAGGATGGAAAAAGCAGGTAGGGGGACATTTACACTCGAGTCAAGTACTTTATACCTAGAAGACATTATCAGCATGTACCCCACCTGCAGTATTCATACTTACTTGATAATGGTGGTAAGGTAATCCAACAGTCTTGCAATGTCCATCTGCCTCTCACTTGCAAGTTGTGTGCAGAGCAAAGAGCCAGCAAAGATACCTTGAGCTTGGTGTGTGGCTTCATCATTTCCACTGTAGATGACACATCCAAATATGTGAATATTTTCCACATTGCACCAGGTTTGTGCCTGTGGCCAGAGGTAGGTAAGAAACAAATGACAAAGGGGGGACAACATACTGCTTGTGTGAACAAGTCTCTACAGGTCATTAACCAGCCTACAATTCCCTTTGAACTCATATCGTTACTGCCACTGATGCTCTTGCTCCAGAACTTGCAAATTTCTGCCCATAGGTCAGGAAATTCCTCTTTGTCCTTGTGACTCTCATAGTGCTTCATTTGGCAACAGTGGTAGTCCTTCATGACTTCTATAACTGGGTCAGGATCTAGAAGGACACACCTTCAAAAACATGAGGTTACCCACCATCAGACAGTTTGGGGTCAGTAGCCACATACCAAGCCTGATGCATGTTCCAAACTGACTCTGCCCAGGTTGCCTTTGTTGTTAGCCCAGCAGCAGCCATGATGGATGTCACAGTTTTGCCATATTCATCTGCAATTGCTTGGGCCTCCTGAGCAGTGCACATCCCAAGTGCTTGAGCCTTCTGATGGCTGCTAAGGGCAGTCTACCATGCTTGTGAGCCTGCAGTTTACTCTGCATACCAAGTACATCCTCTTGAGCCAGGTCCGAGTCTTTGCTGGCCATAGTTAGGATGTGATTAGATTTTTTAGACCTCCTATGTTGATCCACATCTTCAGTATCCATAGTTTCCTCTGAAGATGTAGGAAATTCAAGAGGAGTGGATGGGTGAGCATCAATATCATAATTGCCAGCAAGTATCTCTCTTGTGGTCTGCTTGTGTTTGAGTTGGCACCTCTCAGTATCAGACCAGTCACTATCACTTGGTTTGTCAGCAGTGCTGCCTATTTGAACGAGCATACAAATTAGAGATCTGTCACTAAAGGTTAGCCAAATTGAACAACATACCTGCAGGCCCATTCTCAGCATCACTAGCATGGTTGACCTCTACTCAGTCAGCATCTTTGGAATGTTCACTCTGCATGCCACTTTCCACCTCCCACTCATCTTCTTCACTCTGTGAAGACTGGTCCTGGAACACATTCTCTGAAGGAGGGACAGGAGAGACTATGATGGGTGACCTTGAAAAGGAATGTCTACATAAGACAGCAACTTACATTGTTCATGGGCATCATGGTCATTGAATGCATCTTGAGACTCAGCAGGTAGGTGTGAATCCAAAGATGAATCAAGGTGACCAGCTATTAGGAACATGAGACAAAATATGGCTGAATAGAAGGGACACTTACATCGGTCATAACCATCCTCATCATCTAGTCCTGCATGGTTATAGTGCCCTTATGCAGCTGCTTGAGAGCTGTACACTGATCCAATTTTGTACCATCCTTGAGTGCCACTATCTTGGTATGAAAGGAATCCAAGTACTGTTCCTCATGTTCTTTGCTGGTTAAACCTTGTGAGGGGTGCCATGGGCAGGGCTTGAGAGCTGAAGATCGAGCCACTGAGCCAGATTCATCGTTCTGAAACAAGGGTCAGCAAGCCCCCCTCCAAAGAAAAAAAAAAAATGCCTGATGTAGTTCTGACCTTGGGAGCAGTTTCAGGGCTGCTAGTTGCCACTGCTGGAGGAAACTCAGCACATATGAGAGAAACTTGGTAGGTGGATGTACCAGGTTTGACCATGCAATGGCATGCTTTTGCACTATGGCTGGGTTGGGCTTTGGTCTGCGATGGCACAGTAGCCTGGAGCCTCTTCAACCTTCTAGCCCCAACAGAGGGATCAGAGTGGGATGTTCACAGGACCATACTAACTCCACAGCAGACACAGAGTCACGCAGTGGGATCTTTTTTGGGAACATGTAGTTACCCAGTTCCTTGCTGATACAAATTCAAGCAAGAATGAAAAGAAAGAAACAAAATGATGGTCAATATGCTAGGAGGGTTCACAAAGATGATGGTCAGTGGTGTGTTTATGTTTTTAACTGATAGGTTTACCCACATGACTTGAGCTCGCTCGAAACAAAGGGTGATGGTGGGGAGGTTAAGCGATTGGCTGGAGTGGGAAGGTGCAAGATGGTGAAAGATGGTTGGTGGCCCATCATGAGTTTGGCCAACACATTCACACACTGAGTTCTTACTAGAAATGAAAGACGATGGTGGGTGGTTCAATGAATGACTAGAGTCAAAGGAGACAAGGGGATGAAACATGGCTAATGGCCCATTTATGTTTTCTGCTAACAGGGTCATGCACCTGATTTACACTGGTACCACCACTTGTTCCTACATACCCCATGGACAAAACCTCATAGCAATTGAATAGATGTGTCAAGTTACAGTGAGCAACAAAAACATTGCAATGTTTGCAACATTTTGATTATGTGTAAGATATCTTGGGATTGGCTGTGGCTGTGCTAATGCCATAGGGAAGGCAATTGTAGCCCTTGGTCCCAGCTTTCTATTGGTGGTATTTGCAAGCTCAGGAATGAAGTGGCTGTGATGGTATGGGCCAATTACTAAGGCCTATGCATTGCAACATTTTTGTTGCTGACATCATGGTGGATGCAATCTACAATGTGGCACTGCAAGCATTTCACAATTTTTCTTCAGAAAACATGCTGAAAAAATTGAAGAAAGTGATACTCTTTTTTGACAGCTGTTTTCAAAGAGAAAAGGCAAAAATAATATTTTCTTTTCTTTGCATGACTTTCCACAAAACATTGATTGATGGTAATACCCATTAGCATAGAAGCTAATCAGCACTACCACCAATTCACTTTTTTGCACAGAAAAGACAAAGAAAACAAAATATTATATTTGCATTTTTTATGTGAACACAGCCCAAATAAAAGAGTATCTCTTCTTTCCATTTTTTCAACATATTTTGGCAAGAAAAATTGTGAAATGCTTGCAGTGTGGAGTATGTATTCATGGCAGGAATGCCAGCTATTGATTACATAATATATCCCATGATCAATCCAATGATTTGTCAGCATGTAAACAAAGCCAAACATTGAACTTGCATCATTTATCCTCTATCCTGTACCACAACTCCCAAAACTGCCTATCTGGCTCACCAGGGTTACTCTCTCAGGGAAATGTCAGCAAAATCTGGTCCTCACAGCACTACCATGAGTAGGGTGTATGGCCAGCACCATTTTTTCCTTAAAAATGCTGCAAAAAGTCACCCCTGTGCTGTTTCCCCTACTAATGCCTGAGGTGTCCTGATGCTAATCCATACTGGGAAAGCTGGAAATTCCATGGAGGTCAGTCTGGCACCTCAGGACATGAAGAGTGAACTAACATGCTCCAAACTAATGTATTTCTGCCAAAGAGAAGGTGGTACCAAGGTTGGGTTGAGCCATAGCCTCCTTTGCACACTAGGTGGTCATCAAGGGTCAGCGAGAATATGGCCTGTACTGAACTGTGGATGCCTGGGAAAGGAACATTTGGTCATTAGTGACCAATGGAAACACTGAGGGACATATTGCAGCAAGGAATCTGCACCCTGGAAGCCCAGTAGGCTATCCCACCCATGACCACCCAGTGTGCAAAGGAGACTATGGCTCAACCCAACCTTGGTACCACCTTCTCTTTGGCAGAAATACATTAGTTTGGAGCATGTTAGTTCACTCTTCATGTCCTGAGGTGCCAGACTGACCTCCATGGAATTTCCAGCTTTCCCAGTATGGATTAGCATCAGGACACCTCAGGCATTAGTAGGGGAAACAGCACAGGGGTGACTTTTTGCAGCATTTTTAAGGAAAAAATGGTGCTGGCCATACACCCTACTCATGGTAGTGCTGTGAGGACCAGATTTTGCTGACATTTCCCTGAGAGAGTAACCCTGGTGAGCCAGATAGGCAGTTTTGGGAGTTGTGGTACAGGATAGAGGATAAATGATGCAAGTTCAATGTTTGGCTTTGTTTACATGCTGACAAATCATTGGATTGATCATGGGATATATTATGTAATCAATAGCTGGCATTCCTGCCATGAATACATACTCCACGTTGTAGATTGCATCCACCATGATGTCAGCAACAAAAATGTTGCAATGCATAGGCCTTAGTAATTGGCCCATACCATCACAGCCACTTCATTCCTGAGCTTGCAAATACCCCCAATAGAAAGCTGGGACCAAGGGCTACAATTGCCTTCCCTATGGCATTAGCACAGCCACAGCCAATCCCAAGATATCTTACACATAATCAAAATGTTGCAAACATTGCAATGTTTTTGTTGCTCACTGTATATTCAGTCGCCTGCAAGAGGTTAATTACCACTGTTTGGTGACAGGGAAAGGGATCAGTTGAGAATATGAAAGCAAAAAAAACCGATCAGTATGTGTTTAGAATGTTAAAGCGAACAATCAATTGGTAGGGCATGCTTTTGGTCCTAGAGGAATGTAAAATATAATAAATAAAGATAAAAAGTAAGAAAAAGATTTAGAGAGTAACAAAGGACTCCATTGGGGGACTCACTGAGATGTGGGTACAATGGACTATTGCAGGGGAACAACAAAAGAATTCTCTAAATAACTCGTAGTACAAATGGGTTACTCATTCCTATCTCATGGGATGAAACCTTACAGCCATTAAGGGAAGACATTAAGGCAGGGTCGACACAGCAAATTTAACAATTGATATTTGACATAGGGTAGAGTGACATTGGTAGAACGTATATTTCATGCTAAGAAACCAGTGAAATTCAAAAAAAAGCTAATGGAAAATCTGGTCATAGAACTTACCAGAGCAGAATAGTGAAGGCTACACATATATAAAAAGAAAACAAAAAAAGGGGGCATGAAAAATGCAATTGCATGACTTGCTGGGATGCAGGTATGGCTGGCTGGAAGGGGAATGATTATCAAAGCTTCTTCCAAATTGACCTGGATCTGACTGCTGGTATGGGTAAGCACAACATTGCGTCCAGCCAAACTAAACCAAAAAATAGTTGCATTGAAGTTTATTTTCGATGCAGGTTGACAACTAATGTTGAATGTTAGTTCATGGACCCAATGAACAAGACTATGACATTGTACCTAGCTTGATATAAAGTTTATGCAGATCTAATGACATAAGATATACACACACACCATAGATTGTGTTATGAGACAGTGTGGGTGTGATTAGATGTGATGAGAATGGGGATGATGGTAGTGCAAAAAAAGCAAAAGACTCACTTCTTCTGGATCCATATAGGAATGGTGCCACCCAGTAATAAGTAGTAAGGTAGAAGAAAACTCAGTATGAATGAGACAAGATAATGCCCATCTGGAGAATATAAGTACAGGTGGGAGGAAGGGAAGAGAAGAGTACATAGCTAGATATGAGGGGACACCAGAAAGATCACACCTATCAAATGGACAAGAGGTCAGGAAAACAATGGAGAGCAAACTGACATACCATTTGAGTGAATGAACACTGTAACATTAGCATAGGATGTGAGATGGTCAAATCAGAGGTGACCTCTGTGATGCAAAGTCAACAGGTTTGAAGCGACACAAAGTCAACTTCAAGTCAGTGAGCAGCACAAAGCCAGCTCTGGCTCCACAATTGACAGATGGTGGCAGATGGTGGAGGAAACAGTAGAGAGGCATAGGCAGGTTCGATGACGATGCTGAGGATGACCATGACTTCGGTATTTTTCTCCTGGGAATTCTCCAACCACATGACAATGTACACTTGCAGATGTCACTTATCACCACAGGCAAAGGCTGATAAGACTGGGGCCCCACTAGTCTGAACTCAAATTACTGTCCTTTTCAGGCAGGTTTGCCATGTGAGAAAATTACCAAAAAAGGTACCTCATCTTTGGACTGCCTGTCACAATGTGGTGGGCAGAATTTAAACTGGGTATAAACATAGTGGGAAATGTGAATCTGAAATTCTAAATTTAATCTGACAACTGCATATTGACACAACTTGAAGCATTGTTAGTGGAAAGAATGCTGGTGATAATTTGATAAGTTGGTGGTCATGTTGCATGTGTGTGAATGTTGTCCCAAATGGGAAGTATCAGTGTAGATAGTATGGTCATCAAAACTACATATACTGGCAAACAATAGAAACAGAGCCCAAATCTGAAGTAAAAATTCATTTACAAAATGTAGTACTCGACTTCATGTAATACCACATGAAGTTGAGTACTACATTTTGTAAATGAATTTTTACTTCAGATTTGGGCTCTGTTTCTATTGTTTGCCAGTATATGTAGTTTTGATGACCATACTATCTACACTGATACTTCCCATTTGGGACAACGTTCACACATGTGCAACATGACCGCCAACTTATCAAATTATCACCAGCATTCTTTCCACTAACAACACTTCAAGTTGTGTCAATACATGGATGTCAGATTAAATTTAGAATTTCAGATTCACATTTCCCACTATGTTTATACCCAGTTTAAATTCTGCCTGCCATGTTGTGTGTAGCACTTTGACAAGTGATTGGAATTCGAAGAAAAGTATACCATTAGACTCCGACAATGCTAGAGAACTCGTTCCGGAGTGACTGGTCCAATAAAATCAACTATTTTGCAATGTCAAAATCCCAAGGACCTTGGGATTTACCATTCCATATGAAAAACTACTTGTGCTGCAGCTAATAACAACTGGTACCTAGAATAGTTGTCTACCAGACAATAAGTGAAGCATTTGTCTCATCAGACAAGGCAAGAGTGAGGAGGCAGAGACAATCCTGAAGATCCTCGATGCAGAGACTGATGCTGGTATGAAATGGGGGGCCAAGGAAGCTAGCAACATCGACATCAAATGCTTACTGAATGAGCACTCCATTCGACTTCTGATAACTGCCACTCCTCTGGCTTCTTGTACTACAATAATGGTTAGCAAACATCCAAGTCTGAAGGAATGCATGTTTAGTACCTTGTTATACAGTGGTTCAATCTTCTCCTGCTTCTTCCGCTTGCTAATCTTGTTGGCATTGGCAACTTTGAAGAATTGTGATGCCACCTCCACCTGCCATTTCAGTTCGACGGTGGTGACATTGTGGCAGTATTCTCGAATTGTTAGCAGGATGGAATCCTTTTGAGGAATGCAAGCAGAATATTCATATTGTCTTTTGTGCATCTGAGGCCATTGAAAACAATCTACTACTCTGAAATGGCCATCAGTGTGACAGCACAAATCTTCCTCCTCAAAGATGAATGGTTCTGGTACATAGTCCATGTTAGGGGAGGTTATTATGATGTTCCCCTTGCATGCAACCACCAGTGCATCAAGGGAGGAAAGTTTACCTGTGGATGTAAGCTCCCAAAGAAAAAAAAGAAAGGAAAAGAAAGGATGTACGATCACCAGGCCAAAGGAATGGTCGGAAATGGTCTGAATTGGATGCCATAGAAGAAATAGGAATGGATATTGAAGATCAAGGTGGGGCTAGCTGGGGAAAAGTATTAGAGATAGGACGAAAGAAATGAGCATGCACCAGGATGCAAATACAAAAATCAATCAAATGATAGACAGGAAGATGGATAAGGTCTTCAAGGGGTGGAGCCACACTAAAAAAAATACTGGCAGTTGGCGACCTCAGCAATGCAGAGTCAACTGAGTGGAGATCGAAGTAACACAAAGTTAACTTCAAGTCAGTGAGTGGCACAAAGCCAGCTCAAAGGCCAATGAGACAGTAATGCCAGTAATAGCTTGAGGACAGGGATTTCACAAGCAGTGTTGATCTCTTCCTGACCTGTCAAGAACAGGAGAATGTCCCCTGGTGGTTCACAGAGGCAGATTGGCATCACAGTGATGGGAGCCCAATCAGGCAAGCACATAAGTGAATGGCAACACAAGTATGAGAAGGGAGGGGGATGTACATTCATACTTACAATGCTCATGCTGTCGAGGATTGGGTTGGCTCGTGACTGTTGAGAGGTGGTGGGGTGGGATGTCATGTTTGTGTTTGGATAGAATACACTTAGAGCATGTCACATTTTGCTGGTTAGACAGTTTCAAACATGGCAGAAATTTGAAGTAACTACCCAGTACATACTTGTTATGTCACACCATGTCACAAATGTTTCAACGACCAAAGTATCTAGAGTAGAAGTCACTGCTTGATGGTCTTCCCACTCACTTCTTGCCTCATTACTGTTGTTGTTGCCCCTCAACATGTTTAACACATTCTAGCCTGTCCTCAAGCTAGTACCAGCATTACCATCTCATTGGCCTTCGAGCTGGCTTTGTGCCACTCACTGACTTGAAGTTAACTTTGTGTTACTTCAATCCCCACTCAGTTGACTCTGCATTGCTGAGGTCACTGACTGCCAGTATTTTTTTTAGTGTGGCTCCACCCCTCAAAGACCTTATCCATCTTCCTGTCTGTCATTTGATCGATTTTCATATTTGCATCCTGGTGTGTGCTCGTTTCTTTCATCCTATCTCTAATACTTTTCCCCAGCTAGCCCCACCTTGATCTTCAATATCCATTCCTATCTCTTCTATGGTGTCTGATTCAGACTGTTTCCAACCATTCCTTCAGCCTGGCGATCATATGTCCTTTCTTTTCCTTTCTCTTTTTTTCTTTGGGAGCTTACATCCAGAGGTAAACTTTCCTCCCTTGATGCACTGGCAGTTGCATGCAAGGGGAACATCATAATAACCTCCCCTAACATGGACTACATACCAGAACCATTCATCTTTGAGGAGGAAGATTTGCACTGTTGCACTGATGGTTGTTTTGGAGTAGTAGATTGTTTTCAATGGCCTCAGATGCATGAAAGACAATATGAATATTCTGCTTGCATTCCTCAAAAGGATTCCATCCCCACTCTTGGTACTGTGTGGTACCATCCAACTCTTGATGACTTCACAGTTCCAGCTGGCTCCTGGTTCGCAGTAGGCACACTCCCTGCCATGAAGGTCACAGCTTTTGAGGTGGCCCTTCAGAATTTGCACAGCTGCCACCACACTCTGCAAGATTGACCTGTTGGTCAAGATGTGCTGTGTGTCCTCATGCATTTGGCCAATCATGAAGTTAGGCACCTCCATCACCATCCCCTTCTTTTCCAGGACCTTGTCATTCTTGTTGTGCAGCTTCAGTGCAAGCTACTTGATATCCACACCCTGCTTGACTACATTGAATTTGTCCACCCACTTCTTAAAACTCCTCCCTCATGCCCTCCGTGCATAAACGACAACTGGATAGGTTGTTTTACTAAGAGCATGGAAGTATGTGAGGCATTGTACTTTGCAGGGGTACCTGTTTGGCTTGTTCATAGTGAAGCATACATCTCTCTGACTATGAATGTAGTGCATTCTGTATGACTCTCATACCCTGATGGGATCATCAGGGCCATGTACATGGAAAACAGTGTGGCCAAGCCCTTCCCTTCCATTTGGTGTGGGCTGAGCAATGCCCTCCATCACTATCATATGCACAGTGGTTACAAGGGTACTCTTGCTGACACTGTAGAGATCACTAAGAAAGGGATAGGGAAAAGGGGTCTGAAGGGTAGTTTGACCAATAGGGACCCTGCTAGAGAGAAGAACTAGTAGATAAAATCAAAAGAAAAGAACAAAAGACACTCAGCTGTAAGACCTGACAACAAAACTCCTCAATCCCCCACCACTCTAGGACTCCCCTAGAGCTGTTCTGACCTCACTCTCAAGGCAGAAAACAGAAGAGACTGTCACAGACTGGTTGCACCAGCCTGTGCTCTCCAGCCTCAATAGTGGTGATTGTTTTTTAAACTACTACAAACTTGAGTCCAAGTCCAACTTCGCTTACTAATCAGCCACTCGCCTCGCACCTAGGTCCCGACCCAAGGTACAAAATGGGGATCAAGCCCCTTAGAAAAATCAAACAAGCCTTCTACCACTCTCTTACCACTCAATATCCTACTAGGGAGTACTCTCTCCCTACAATGCCCCTGAGCCCCTGCCTGTCACATATCCTTCCTCATCACATCCCTCTTCCAGTAGTGGGAGGCAACCCAGTAGAAAGCTGTCCAAGACTGCAAGGGAAAGAATCTCTGCAGGCCCCTCTCAAGGTATGTGGTTGTCTCATTTCTCATCTCATGTTTTTGACCATTCTTTAGTATTGCCATCTGCAGCTGGGCAGTCAAAATGGGAGGAACCCAACCTTCCAGATGTTCCAAAGCCACACAGCCTTTTTGCAACAGCCTGGCAGGAAGCTGACATGAACTCACAGAGAATTAAGTCTGGCGTTGTGGACCCTGGTAATCGCTTCCTGAAGCCAACACTCTTTGTCAATGTGTCTATGCCAGAGAAAAAGAAGACTTACCTCCTCAACTGGCTATCTGCTCGTCCGCTTTGGATTAGTCAGGTTGATATTCACCTGCCATCAAAGTTCCTGTCCCCCAGATGTGGAGGGATTTCCTCAATACCATTGACACCAATTGCCTCCCCTCAACAAAGACTGCATCAACAAAATTGGCCCTGCAGGATATTTTTGGGGAAGCTATCATCAACTCAGCTCAGGGCTTAACAGGGGCACCACAGGAAATTATGTGGTGGGGAATGCAGGGGAGTATTACCTCAGTTTTGGCTCCTCTCTTTGTACTCATATGTTATGTAGGTTTCAGTTTCATCTTTTTCAGATCCTCCCCTCTCGTTCATGCAGTCCCTTTTGTGGGAACTGTATGAACTCAATTTCCAATATGAACTTTATGTGCTCAATTGGGCCCTTGCCCCTGATCATTGGACTACATCCAACAAAGAACAGATAACCCACCAGACTCTTCTCTATAGCATCTTCCCTGGCAAATCTGGTCTTGTGATGTGGTTGGAGTCTTTACCATGCCACTTGCATGACTTAGGCTTATGTGCTACTGACATGCCAACCTCACTGCCATATGTCAGCAAGTTTTGCCAGTTGTTGTCTGTGTGGCCTGGAGCTCCTGCATGTTTGCAGTCCCCTGTCAAGTTGGAAGGTCAGGACAATATGGAGGTGTACAATGTTTTTTCTCTGGCATGTCATTTTTATGTTCAAACAGCATTTGATTTCCTTGGATGGCAACCCTCCCTCCCCCACATATTTCAATTCATCTAGACTTGTTTTGCTCTTTCCAGACTCGTCTAGTACCATTGCTGTGTAACCCCCAAAAAATTATAATGTTTTGGTTGATGAACCTTAATGATTTGGAACTCTGCAGATATACTCACACAAATTCTTTGATAGCAGAAACTCTTCTGCCTCTGAGGGCCAGCATGTCCCTCTGTTCTCATCGCTGCTTATTGAGTGCTTTGTCTCCAACATCAACTTTTCATTTCAGCTGTGTAGCCAATCCTCTGTTATACTGACCCATAGTCTGGTGACTTCATGTCTCAGATCCTTAGTGGTGACTTCAAGTCCCACATATACACCATTGACTTCATGTCCTGGTGCTCAGCTATGGAATGTCAGTCTGGCACCTGAAGCCTCGCAGGAATTGTGGTGCTCCCCCTTCCATGCACCATGCATTGGATGATTCTAATATCATAAGTTTTTCTTGTCAAGCACTTCCTCACATTCATGTCAACCTATCTTCCTACAGACTCCTTCCATCGCATCCCCAACAGCTCGGCTTCCCAGCGCAACTGCAACCCCCCCCTTGATCTCATCTGACAATCACACATCAGTCGCATTCCTGGCCCTTCGGTGTGTTGTATTTGTCTGCCAAAATTTTTTCAAACTAACTTACTTGTCTTCACCACAGGGTCTCTCTACTGCACTGGCTCAGCTACCCGATGTAGCAGCAAATGCTCCCTCATCCTTATCACATAATCAGGCATCAATGCATATTCCTGGTGCTCTGGTATGTGGACTTGACCTGTGAAACATATTCCAGATCACTTTATCTTCTGTGCAGTGCCTTAATGATTCAGCCTCTGCTGCAACTAGTCAGCTGCATAACATGGCCTCAAGTATCCCCTCATCATCATCAGGTATTCAAGTGGAACCTTGTCTTCTGGTATGTCTCATTTTTTCTAAAAGAAATTGCACATACTCACATGTGGCTAGGGGCCTCGACCAATATTTGTTCCACCTCCATTAGCTCGACACTGCTGCCCACCTCATATGAAAGGACTCTACCTCCCTGCACCCCCACCTGTCTTCATCCTTCCAGGTCGCCAATGTCTTGCTCAGGATCCAAGTGCTATGCCACATCACCATCACCACCCACCTGCTAGCAAGCCTGACATTTTTGATTATGGGAATGAGTTTCAATTCAACAATGAGGTTGTTGCCCCTTCAGGTAAAAGTGCTTTGCAGAAGCGAGAAATCCAATGGTGGCAGTGGTCACAAGATGTCATCCCTGCACTCCTCAATCCCTATTTGCAATACCTTCAGGCATCAGAAAGCCTTCGTGTAGTAGTTGACTCCCAAGTTGACCATCCAACTCAGTGTCTAACTTGTGTAGTACATCCACTTACAATTTGTTGTCTGTTCTTTAATCATATGTGACCCTACTATTGTGCTCATGCATATCATGCTGATGCATACTAGGTTTGGAGGAGATTAAGATAAGCTACTGTGCATGCACCCCAGCTCCTGTTCACCTCATGGAGGGTGGTTTGTTTGCATGTTCCCCTGTCACCCCCACTCTTGCAGTTGACCTTCATGTATTGGAGTTTATGAGGACACTCTTTGTGTGGTTGACACCCAACACAACTACCTGGTGTGAAGCACTTGAAAGCTTTCTTGATGCTCAAGGGTACCAGCTACAGTCAAAGGTATGTTGCATTGATGAGAGTCCCACTTATTATTTGTTGCCCCATGTGTGTTCCTGTACCATTCATTTTCCACCTGTAATTTCCTAGACATTTCTGTGTCTAGTTTGGGCACAGAGATGTCCTAGTGGTTTATTTGTACACAATCATGTATCCATCCCTAGCAGTGTAAGAGATGCTTACCATGCAAGCAGGATAACCTTCAGCTGCGGTTCAGCAATGCATATCATTGGTATACTGTGTTAACAACATATGCTGATGACCATATCACTGGCCTAGTTCACCCCCCCCCCCCCCAAGCCTCTGTACGATGAGGAGTTAGGCTTTAACCTAGTGAATACCTATGTGCCCATTGTCCACTATGTTTTGGTGGTGTGTCACAGAAGGCTAATACTGACCAGGAAGAGTAAGCCAATGGCAAGCTTATTGGAGATTTATTCTGACCTTCAGTAATTGTAGCCTTGACTGTGTTGTGTGTTTGGATGCATGCTTCACCCAGAAACGAACAAATAATCCTCAGAAATGTGCTACCAATGACCCTCCCAATCCTACCAGCATTGTATTCATTCCTGAATCAGAGGTGAAGGCTATGGAAATGTTTGTTGAGAAACAGCGATCCCTTCCACCTGGTCACCATGATTCCTCACATCAACTGCAAGGGGACAGCTTTGAGAATGGAATGAGAGTGCCTATGTCTGTGTTGGATGGATGTGGAGATTCCTTTCATGCAGCAGATGAAAATCGGAAGAAAGCAAGCACCAACTTTTTTGCAGACACAGGGCTTATGGCTTTGCTTTGTCACCATGATCATGTTCTCTGGCTAGTCAATATGACATCAGCAGGAGAAAAGCAGCACTATGCCCTGGTACTATTGAAATATCTCTTTGAACATCTCCCCACAACCATAACTGTTGGTCTCTTATATGACATTGGTTGTCAACTGGAATGCAGTTGCTGCAAGTGGAAACTGCTTGATGAAGGGATACTCCTCAGGTTGAAGTTTGGCATTTCTGTTTTCCATGCTTATGGTCATCAGTGGCCATGCCAGATAGTATACCACCCCCCTAAATGTGTAGGCTTTGGGTTGTCAGATGGTGAGGGGTGTGAGCGATTATGGAGTTCTCTGAAGATGCTCATTCCTGTTCTATGAGTGTCTGGTGTAAGCATTTGATCTTCCTGTGTTGTCATCCAGTGCTGATTTGGGCTTAGTATCATCAGAGGCTATTTGTTCTTGACAACCAAACTCGTCACTTTGACAGGAAAGCTTTTGCTGCTCTTGGCCAGTGGTTGAACAAGAAATGGACCCTCTGCAAAAGCAAGAAAATGTTGGCTTTGGAGTCCCTTGTGCATTGCATATTGACATGCAGATTCTTTGGGAGGAGTGGGCTGCACAGGTACACTCACAGACTCAACCTCTACCTTGTCAGTCATTTTGTCCATGTTTGACATCATATTACTGACCATACAACATAGGGCAGTCAAAGAACAAGGGTGCTAAGTTATTGGCACATATACTTTCCCTGGAAAAATCTGTTCAGGACTACCAGAGCCATGTGGATCAGCTGGAAATGGACCTTGTCAATGATCATGTCAATGATATCATTGACTTTGATTTACAGCACACTGCAGCCAAGAATTTGCTTTCAAAGGCAACTAAGGCTCTCCAACAGAAAAAAAGTGCACTAGGAGTCTCAGAAAAAACTGATCTCTATCTCCTGAGGAACAACAAGTGGCTCCAAACACAAACCAATGCACAGGCATTGAAAATTTGAATTAGGGAATGCCTTCAGCAGTGCAAGTTTGAATTGGAGCACCTAGAAGGGTCATCTAGGAATTCTGCCAATGGTAAGTAAAGGGTAGTCTTTCTGACTTCTACTGACAAATGGCATATGTGGTAGACAATCATCTACAGTCACATGTACAGTCTGCCATAAAACAAAGAGAGCCTGCAATATCACAGCTGATCACCACTTACAACAATCTCTGTGATGATTGGCAATGATACAGCTTCAAAAAGTACCACCTGGTGCCATTCCTCATTTGTCTATACCTACCAAGGGCATTTTTCAACTGGATGTGGACAGTGATATTTGGCAGGATTGTGAACCAGGAGAGGGTTCTTCTGCACCTCCACAATGGCTTGCTGATGAAACAGTGCATAAGGGAATTAGGTTGATGTTGGAAATTGATCATTGCAATGAAGAAGAAAGGAGATTGTCCAGAGAGTGGTCTGTTCTGCAGGAATGGTTTTCTATGGAATGGAAGAGCCTCCATAGAGCCTTGGAAAATGAAGGTCAGTACAGGTGTCAATGTCAGGTAGCCAACTCACACAAATTATAGCTGAGAATTACAAGTACCACCTGAAAGTATGCAGACATACCCTTCTTGCATTATATGTAGACTGGAAGGCAAAGGTCCAGTATATTCCACATGCATGGGTGCCATCTGAAAATTGGGGACCCACAGGGGAGGATGTTGCTAATTATCTGGCCCCAGAAAGGCACACCCCTAGTGTAGAGGATGGTGCAGAGCTTCCAACAGATGATTTGTCTGAGGGCTATGAGTTTGATCCAGCAAGTGCAATATCAGAAGGGGATGATGAATTATTACTGGGCATTGAGGAGATGGCACTTGAAGGGGGATGTAATATGGGTCATTCAGATGAAGAAGGACTTACTGATGATGAGGGATGGTTGGGGGATGTTGGAAATGGTTATTTACCTTCTTCACCAGTCAAATTGCCCATAAAAAGATGTAGGCACTAAAGTTGCTGTACCCATGACATATATATACATATACTTTGATGGATTTTTCAACAGTTGTGCAACAAGGAGTCAGTATGTAGATATAGGAATGTTTACACTGCTTAAAATAAAACCAAAGCCTGCATAATACATACCTACACTGCTTGGGACCAGAAATGAAGTATCTCCATGCCTCCATGAGAATGTCCATGGCCTTTGCAGCATGACATTGAGATTGTCCATGCCCACTGGAGAGTCCCCATGCCACCCTGCAAAATCACCAATCTAAAAATGGAGTGTCTACATACTACCCAGTTACTCTCTAACTTGACATGGAGAATCCCCAGTGCAATCCCAATGCCTTCTTGGAGAATTTCTATTTGTGGACTGCATCACATTGCTGACAGTGAGAACAATAAAAGGAAGGTAGGCCTCCAACCATCCCTGGAGAATCTCCCATGCACCCTGGAGAACCCCCATACCTCCCTGGGAAATCTCCCAACCACCCTGGAGGATCTCCAAACAATGCTGGGGAATCTCCAAACATCCCTGGAGAATCTCCAAAGAATGCTGGGGAATCTCCAAAGAATGCTGGGGAATCTCCAGGCTCCTTCCCAGCCACCTACTTCGAGTGTGAGGCTACATACTAGGGAGCATGGATAAATCCGAGTGGCTGTGTGATAATTCTAACACTGCCAACTTTAAACTACCTCACACTCTCAGTAGGGGCTGGAGTATAACATTTGTAAACAATGTCAGCCACACTGGGTATACACGATGGAGTGTGAAAAAAATTACCTAAGACTGATATTAGGGTTATGTATATACAGGGATTTGTGTAATTTACACAATGGTATGTATGGAGGCTGTGACTGGCAACTAGTAACCTTTGATTGTCTACACCACTGGTTGGCCATGGTATCAGATCCATACCAAAAGAAAAAATAAATTGTATATGAGTGACACTGGTGCAATATTGGATGGGTATAGTTGGCTATAGTGAGAAAAGAATTAGTCAAAAAATTAAGTGGACGAGTGGATTTGAACCCAAGCATTGGTATAGTGTGATTACAAATATCATACCAACATTAACCACTGGGCCACAAGGCAAACAGTACATGAATCAATGTGTTAAATATATAGACATCAAAAATTCAAGCTTCTTGACGTGGCCATAGTGGGGTTACTGCCAAATATCTACATGTGCTCGAGTATGATGAAGTGTTTTGGGATGATCTGTGTGCCACCATTGTCATCATTCAATGTGGCTGGCTTGATTAAGTCATCTGCACTGAATGTGATTACATACAGGAAGTCCTCAATTTCCGAGTCCGAAACCTACTCTATATATTTAAACATGTTGATTAATGTACTGTTTGCCTTGTGGCCTAGTGGTTAATGTTGGTATGATATTTGTAATCACACTACACCAATGCTTGGGTTCAAATCCACTCGTCCACTTAATTTTTTGACTAATTCTTTTCTCACTATAGCCAACTATACCCATCCAATATTGCACCAGTGTCACTCATATACAATTTATTTTTTCTTTTGGTATGGATCTGATACCATGGCCAACCAGTGGTGTAGACAATCAAAGGTTACTAGTTGCTGGTCACAGCCTCCATACATACCATTGTGTAAATTACACAAATCCCTGTATATACATAACCCTAATATCAGTCTTAGGCAATTTTTTTCACACTCCATCATGTATACCCAGTGTGGCTGACATTGTTTACAAATGTTATACTCCAGCCCCTACTGAGAGTGTGAGGTAGTTTAAAGTTGGCGGTGTTAGAATTATCACACAGCCACTCAGATTTATCCATGCTCCCTAGTATGTAGCCTCACACTCGAAGTAGGTGGCTGGGAAGGAGCCTGGGGAATCTCCAAACATTGCTGGAGAATCTCCAAAGAAGCTGGGGAATCTCCAAACATCCCTGGGGAATCTCCAAACAATGCTGGGGAATCTCCAAACATCTCTGGAGAATCTCCAAACAATGCTGGGGAATCTCCAAACATCCCTGGGGAATCTCCAAAGAATGCTGGGGAATCTCCAAACATCCCTGGGGAATCTCCAAACATTGCTGGAGAATCTCCAAAGAATGCTGGGGAATCTCCAAACATTGCTGGAGAATCTCCAAAGAATGCTGGGGAATCTCCACACACCCCTGGGGAATCTCCAAACATCCCTGGGGAATCTCCAAACATTGCTGGAGAATCTCCAAAGAATGCTGGGGAATCTCCAACCCACCCTGGGGAATCTCCATACATTGCTGGAGAATCCCCATACCACCCTGGGGAATCACCAACCATCCCTGGAGAATCTCCCACCCACCCTGGAGAATCTCCCACCCATCCTGGAGAATCTGCAACCATTCCTGGAGAATCTCTGACATCCAAATCTCCCACCCCCCATGGAGAAACTCCAACCTGACATAGAAACTCCCCATGCTCCCATTGGGTCATACCAAATCTTGACTGCAAAAGTGATCAACAGAAGTGATGTGTTGGTGGTGAATATCAGAGTTGTGAGGAGATGCAGGGCTAAAGGATGGGCCAGTAGGTGAGTACCTCAGAGATGTGGGACTGAAGAAAGGTGATTGCAGAGACCAATATGAGCAGAATGGAAGCTCCATCCTGACATGGAGGATCCCCATGCCCCTTGGAGAATTACCAACCTAACATGAAGACACCCAATGCACCCTAGGATCATACCAAATCTTGACTGCAACAGTGATCGTCAGAAGTGATGTGTCCATGGTGAATAGTAAACTTCCAAGTAGCTGCAGGGCTGAAGGATGGGCAAGTTGGTGAGTACCTCAGAGATGTGGGACTGAAGGAAGGTGACTACTGAATTCACTGCAGGCACACCAGTGAGAATGGAAGTTGCTAAGCACCACAGCAGTGTGAGATGGAGCAATGCTATTTGTGGACTGCTCCCTAGTGGTGTCAGTAAGAACCAAAGGGGCTTAATGGAGTTTCCAACCATATGGGGAATCCCCATCCTTGCCTGAATAACCTCCAACCTCCCATGGTGAACCCTCATTCCCCCAACAAGAATCTCCAACTAGGTATGGAGATTCCCCATGTTCCCCCAGGGAATTCCCTTCCACCATGGAGAATTCCTGTTTGATATGGGTAATCTGCCACCCCTGTGCAGATTCTCCATCCCCCCTGGGGAATCACCAACCCTCTGTGGAGAATCTCCATGCCTTTGTTGGGGAATTGTCAACCCAACAACATAGGGAGTTTAGCTTTGGCAAGGGGTAAATTTACCTTGGAAAAATTGTGGTTGCCACCATGGGTAGGTCAAATAAGCATGGGGAATGTCCAGGATTGGACTGGAAAGTAGGTTGATTTAGCCTGGAGAAATCTCAGTTGGCACCATTGGTAGGTCAAATCACCATGGGGAATGCCCAGGATTAGACTGGAAAGCAGGTTAATTTAGCCTGGAGAAATCCCAGTTGGCACCATGGGTAGGTCAAATCACCATGGGGAATGCCAGGATTAGACCAGAAAGCAGGTTAATTTAGCCTGGAGAAATCCCAGTTGGCACCATGGGTAGGTCAAATCACCATGGGGAATGCCCAGGATTGGACTGGAAAGCAGGTTAATTTAGCCTGGAGAAATCCCAGTTGGAACCATGTGTAGGTCAAATCAGCATGGGGAATGCCCAGAATTGAGCTGGCAAGCAGGTTAATTTAGCCTGGAGAAATCCCAGTTGGCACCATAGGTAGGTCAAATCAGCATGGGGAATGCCCAGGATTGGACTGGGAAGTTGGTCAATTTAGCCTGGGGAATACCCAGAAGATGTGGGTAATATCTGGGAAAAATCATATTTGGACCCCAGCCACTCCACTATATTGACACCCAAAATGTATTTCTCCCATTTTCTCCAGCATCTATTGGATGGCAGCTCTGGGGATTCCCCAGCCATGATGTGGAGAATCTCCAGAGGCCAGGGATTCCCAACCAGTTGACACCTATTAGGCCAATGCATCTATAAGAATATATAGACCTAATAGGTCCCCGTAGCTGGTTGACTGAAGTGAAATTTCCCTGCTATCCTTCTCTTTGACATCGACATTCGTGCGTCATGTGCTTCTAACCCTAATCTTTGCTTGTCTATGGAGCAGTACAAATCCTGCTTCCTCCAATTCCAAATTTGACACCTTCATTCAACACCCATGTTAGACCCTTCTTCTGGCAAGTCTTCTTGTTCTCAATGTTTCTCCCCATATGATAGAAAATCCTGATGTGACAGTCCTGACAATTCCTTTCATAACAACCAATGTGCTGCTCCCACCTGTGTCATCTGCCTCCGTCCTGGTCACAAGTTCCCCATGTGCACTGAAGAGGTTATGCAGAAGGGACAACAAATGTTCTCTAAATTGTGTGATGGCAAATTCATCCAAAGGGACAATAACAATCCGATCTGCTTTGTCTTCCAGCTTGCCATGGCCAAGAGACCCTGCCAGGACAATCACCCAGATCAGCACTTATGTTCAGCCTGCAGATCCAGGGACCATGGTGCTTCCAACCACAAATCTGCTTAAACACATTTCTTCAGTACCCTTCTTGCACATTTCAGACCTTTTTTCTCCTCATCACATGTTCTCAGGATTCTTGCACCCTTGTCCTTCATGTTTTGATTCAGACATGGACTTGTCCAAAATCATCACACCTTATTCTCCTTCCACTTTCTATGACATGCTACAAGAACTCAACTTGTTACATCAATATCTGGATCTGCCTGACAAACTGGAGTTTGGCTTTCCCATCGGCAACTTGAAACCTCTCACATCGTCCTACATTCCTTCCAATCACTATAATATCTCTGATCATCATGATGCCATTCATGAATACATCACCAATGAGCTTCACTTAGGCCATATGCCCAGTCCATTCACATCCACAGAACTTTATGACAAGATTGGTCCCTTCCATTCTTCTCCCTTTCAAATCGTCATTAAGCAAGTCGCTCTCAGCTCCCCTCCCAAAATCTGGGTTTGCCATAATCTTTCTTTCAAAGGACCCTCTGGTTTGTCTGTGAATGATCAAATCGATTCTGATGACTTTCCTACTTGCTGGGGTTCAGCCAAAATTACTGCTTCCATTGTTAGTAGTCTCTTTGCAGTAATGCATCTTCCTGTTGGAGATTGAATCACCCCTGTGTGATGTATATTTGGTGCGAGTTTTCACTTGCTTACATAAGCGCTTAGAGCGCACTTAGTAGTACATTTTGGTACTGATTCCTCAGTAGTTGAGTCACTACTGAGGGTATGTCTACACATTCTTTACCAGTACTTACTTACTGATGACCTGTAGCTGCCTACAGGTACACTAATATAATTTAGTAGTTGAGTCACTACTGAGGCTGCCTACAGCCCTTTTCTACACTTCCCATCATCAGGCACTTGTGAATGCTCTTCACCAAGTGGGATACTTCTCAGAATGTATCCCATGATGTTTGAAGGCATGCTTCTCTCTCCTCTCTATCCTTTTCATTTTGGCTTTATCTTACAGCTGTTTTCAAAAGTCTGTGGAAAACTCAAAAATCAAAAGTTGCACAGTGGGTATTGCTGGGATGGACCCTGGAAGTAGCCCTAATGTATTTTGTAGTTACCTATTAGTTGTACTACTTCCTTCTGGAGCATCCATGTCATCCCCATCTCCAGAGGACGATGACTTCCTACAATTGTTCTCGATCTCACTGACCATCTACTCAAAGATCAAGAAGACTTCAGTGAAAGGGAAGTCTACATCAAAGGAAGAGAAATCGACCAAGATGAAGGAATTGTTGTTCGCTCTCAGTGCCTCAAATTACATCGAGTTTTTACAAGCTGTACTCCTCAAGCATGGCCTGAATAACTATGAAGTTGGTGTAAAATGTCTCTCGAACCACAACCACAACCATCCCCCCGTGGGAAAAATTCCTTCCCCCCCCAAACACCGGTGCCCGTCGTCAGAGCCGTGTCCAGTCCAGGCTGTCAGACATCGGCAAGCGCTTTCACTCGTTCCCCAAAGGCACCTTCAAGGCCCAGTTATGCCCCCCCTGCCCTCCCCTGGTTCGTTCTCACCTACTTCGCATCCAACCCCTCCACGTGGACCTGGATAACCAAGGACTGGCCCCAACAAAGGCAAGTCCTTCCAAGTCCCCACCATCCCAATTACATGTGATAAGGCAGCGCCTAAGGCCATCCATTGGATGGCTGCTGTCTTCCACTCGTATAAAGCCCATCTCAATCCCTGTTGCCATAGACAAAGACAGTGGTAGGGTAAAACAAGGCTGGCTGAGACTGTACCAAAACAATATGTACTGTCCATCTTCGAGGCCAACTAAAGACCCGTACATCGCCTAAGCAGGTGTCACCACCCTCCACCAAAGCCCACCCCTCCCACCCAGCACCCTAACCCTGACCGGGTCTCCCCTTCCACTGCGAACCCCCTCGAGAACGTGCTAGCGGAATTGCAAAAGGAGCTTTGCGAACTTCAGGAGAAGTTTACCAACTATATTTCGTCCCACGAGGCATGTTGCATGCACGGCAATCACCAATCCTCCGAGTCCTCATCATCAGAGGATGGACACAATGACGAAGTCCCCCCCAGATCCCCTCCCCTACCTCACCTCTACATTACAGATCATGATGGATCGTCGGTCCCTGACCCCAACCCCCCTACATGGTTAGTCACTGCACTGACCAACCCCGGCATCCCCCCCATCTTCCAGAGAGATGTCTTCTCTCCTGACCCCATAACTAACAACCCGCTTCCCGAGGAAGCACTATCAGCCATCAAACTGATTTTTGAAGGCGCCTCCCCACTTTATCTTGGCTTGCTCAGAGATAGGTCACTTGTCATAGCCACCACTGCCAGGCATGAAGCAGTGGATGTCACCCTTCGACTCCCACGCGACCCTACCGTCCCAACAGCTCGCCGTTAAAACAGCTGCAGTATTCACACCGTCCCCCTCCTTACCTGTTTTCATACTGTATCGTTCCCTCTGTACGACTTGAGCAACTAACCCTTCTCCCAGTTCCCCATGGTCCTGGCTGTCCGTACATGACAGCAGCAGCTTCTGTAGACAGAGATACTTATCCCAGTCACCCCCCCTCACGTTACCGGACGTTCACCGTTTGTATATTGCAACATAGGGTCATTACGACCCTCACACAATTAAATTCAGAGTTAAAAAAAAAAAAAAAAAAACTATGAAGTTACTGAGAAGAAGCACTATCCCCTCAAGTATATTCCACCAAAAGCGAAGGGGTATTTTTTTTCCAGCATCACAATAACACACACTAACTGTACTGGCAAACAACAGATGTCCAATGCGATCGATGTTGACAATATTATTGACTACAGGGAGATGGTCAATAAACTTCTGGAAGACAAGCCACCAGTAGTGAAAATTTTTGTGGATATGCAACACATTGAGAAGCTATCCCAAGGCTCGAAGTCCAGGGGCTCTGAGGATGACTCAGAGGTCACCTCTGACGACAATGCAGTATGTATCTTATGAGGTCATCAAATACAGCTAATGTCTATGATTACAGGGAATGCCTAGCCATACAAAGAAAGCCAACCTTGACAATCGCCTTGCATGATGGTGCATGAAACTACTCAAGGCTTACAAGAATGAGCATGATGAAGGTCTCACATATATTGGTCCTCTCAGGCCAATCCCCCTCATGCCTGCCATGGTTCACAACTGGTGTCTAGCATTGGTGAGTTCTCAATGAGATGTCTATGTGTAAACTGACAGTGATGACACTCAGGAGGACAGGCAGGCAACGATTGCTGTTCTGCCCAATATCGAGTTGTTCAATGCTGCGAACAAGGTTCCCACCCTGCACCCCGCATGCAAGGTCACTGCTCAACCTGCAGCTCCTGCTGTGGCAGACATAAGTTCACTGACTTCGATAATTTTGTTACAGATGCTCGCTCAACTCGACTCCAGTCTCTTGAATACCCCAACTCCCCCTTCTGCCTCCATGCCATCTACATCTTCCCCCACCACCCCACAAACTCCTACTCAGCAATGAGGCGATGTTCCATCATCACTGCCAATCCCCTCACCAACTCAACTGGCATGTTATCTCCAATATGCCAAGACCAACCTCAGTGTGTGCTACATGTTGTCATATAAGTCAGCTCTCGAGCTGCATGGAATTGGGCTGGACATTCTTCCTGACATTGACAATAAGCTACTGGCTGACCTCAGCATCTCAGCCAGCAATGTAATCCACCTGAAGAAAGGCAGCACAGCGTGGTGGAATGGACCTGATGTGAAGCGAAAGCGAAGTCATACCTCGACTTCAGCATTAGAAGGTCATGAGCCACCTTACAAGTGAAACAATATGTCGGCCTTGGAAGCTCATGAATCAGTATCACAGGCACCAAGACAAGTAGCTTATGAGAAGTGGTATCATACTGGAGGTGTTTTCCCTTTCACTGCCTGTCCAATGCAGAGGGACAACAATGATGATGGCTTCCCATTGGATCAAGACTATGACCTTTTCTACTTTTGCAAGATGTTCAAGCAGTGGTTCCCTGTTCCCCATGGGTATTGTGTAGATGAAGATGCTGAGTAGCTACATCATATCTATGCTCATGTTTAGTCGTTTACTGTATTCATGTCTTGGTTGCATTGTGCTCACAAAGTGTGATGGAAGCATTCACAAAATGCACGATGTTTCTGACACACAAAGATACATGAGACAGTAGCTAAGGTTACACAACATATCCAGATGCCCTAAAGTACCCTTTGGCCTTGTCTGGCATGATGCTTTGGCATGCACAAGCAATAGACATCAAAGATAAGTCGTCCAAGTGGTGTTGGAGGTATGCCTTGATGGCAGAAAATGCTTGTTCGATAGGATTGTAGTCTGGTGAGTATGCAGGGAGATAAATAAGCTTGCACACTGTAAGCTCGTCAGTTGAGACGCTCTCCTAAGGTCTAATGCTGTAAACTTACGATGATCTTCTTCAATCAAGTGACGAACTTCCTCACTATGGTGAATGCGGCAGTTATCCATTATCACTACACTGCCAGGGCCAGGATAAGGATTTGTAAATGGCATCTATCTTGAGCATGTCTATCAACAAAACCAATAAAAAGTTATTGCACATGTACCACTTCTTCCTTGAGAAACTTGACGAATCGCTCAGTGTCAATGGGCCCCTCCACAATGTCATATGCAATAATCCCATCGAGGGTGATGGCTGGAATGATCAAGTATCATGTTCCTCAGACAAATCACCTTTGAATGGAGCAGTGCATGCCCCTACCTGAGTGCCCATATCTCCTTGACACCATATGCTCATCCCTCACTGCCTCATCAACAAAAATCAGCATATTTGGATTGGGGACTTCTTTGGCAACCTGGTTCATGTACAGCGCTCTCAATAGTTCATTACATTCATAGGCATGGGCAGAGATAGCCTTGCGACTCATACTGATTCACTGGAGGGTGCGAGTAAGAGTTGGAAGAGTAGCATGAACATTGTGCTTGAGCAGCAGCTCATCTTGCAACTTGTCGAGGTAGACAGATGGATGATGCTTGATGAAGGCAGAAAGGAAAGCAAGATTGGCTGAGCTGAGGACATGGGGGCAGCCCACTCCACATGAGTAAGTATGAGGATTCGAGATGCTGCCAAACTGTTGATACTGGTTGAGGACTCTGTAGACCAAAGACTTTTTGAGGCCGAGTAGATGACAGATATTCTTGATGGAATATCCCTCATGATAGAGGACTGGAATCCATGCCTTCAGATCATCTGAGGCAGATGGCAGCATGATGAGAGCAGGCAGTTGATTAGTCATGGGAAACATACTGCATTCAACAATGTTTGATTCTAGTCAAAAGTAAGTACTACTAGTAACTACAAAATCTATTAGGGTTACTTCTGGAGTCCGTCTTGGCAATACCTGCCACATGACTTTTGATTTTTGAGTTTTCCACAGACTTTTGAAAACAGCTGTAATGACCTTGAGTGTCATTTGCCCTGCATTCTCTTCTCTCATTGTGCTCCCCTCCACATTCCTCTCACCTCTCCACCCTCTTAGATCGCTCACTCTCCACCTGGCACTCAAGCCACCTCTTTAGACATCGAAGCTGCCTATCATGGCATCCCTATCCTCCCCGATCACAAACATTTTCTCCTTGTCATGTTCAATGATCAGCTATTTCTCGATCACATTCTTCCATTTGGTCTCTCTCCTGCTTCTGGTCTCCAAGGTGAGGTCGCTGATGCTATTATTGATATATGGGATGCTCTCTTCATCGGTCCTGCTCTCAAATGGGTCGATGATTTCAATATCTTTCATTCTCCTAGTCCCAACGGTGCCTTCCTGGGTATTTGTAATGGTGAAGTCTACTGCTACAATTATGATCTAGACTCTGCTAAAGCTGCCATTTCACACCTTGGCATCCCTTGGCATAAAGAAAAGGGACAACCTTTTTGCAATTCTGTGGAGTATCTCAGCTTTCTTTGGGATATTCCTCACATGGAAGTTTCATTAATTGACTCCAAATGTGTTAAATATTTGGCTCACATCACCTCCTTCCTCGAGCATGCTCTATCATGATGCATCCGCAAATGCAATGCAGAACAAATCGCTGGTACCTTAAATCACATGTGCTTTGTTTTCCCTTTTGCACATTCCTTCATTTTGCCATTATATCAATGGATCATGGAATTCCCTGATGAATTTAAGCCTTGCTTCATTCACCCTTCAGCTTTATCCAACCTTAAATGGTGGTCTAACCTTCTTTCAGTTTCCCACCTCCCCTGTTCTATAGCACCTCTTCCCCCTGTATTCAACCCTCAGATTTGGGTTGACACATCCTTGGAATATGGCATTGGTATACTCTTCAGTGATCTCTGGTTCTCCTGGCCTCTAATCACAGAGTGGCATGGCAACCACCATGATATAGGTTGGTTGGAGGCTTTAGCAATCAAACTCACCATTCAATTTCTTGTGAACCATGGTTTTCTCAATTCATACATCCTCATCTGGAGTGACAACCAAGGTGCTATTGCTGCATTGAAGAAGGGTCATTCTCGCAATTTTATGACCAATCTCTGTATTCATCGAGCAGCTCTATTGTCACACAAGGCATGCCTACAGTTCACTTTTTCTTATGTCCCTTCTGCCAATAACTGTGCAGACCCTATCTCCTGCGGCAATCTTCCAGACGTGGCTAATCATCTTCCAGATCCTCTGACCTTAGACCCTTCAGTTGCTGTCTTCTTTATAGATGGCTCATCCTCCCCCAATTGAACAATTCCTTTGAGGCATTGACATCCATGCTGCTGCCACTGCTCTTCATGCCAATGCTGACACCTCTGTCTGTGCAACCATTTCCCTTTCGCTCAATCCAGATTGTACTTCCAAGCCTCGGTCCAACCCCCACTCTTGCATTCAGTCTTCTCTATGGCATCCTCATGTCATTGCCAGTGATTGTCTATTGTGTTGGTCTTCCCCTCATGCAGCTGATCACCTCACTTTGCTTGAGCAGCGCTTCCCCCACTCTTCCGTCTTTTGTCTATTTCATGTAATGCTCCAATCCCTCGATATCAACACATGTTCTAACTATGACACCAGCCTTCTTTGCTTCACTCAATTCTGTGACCAGCTATCCATTTCAGAAATGGATCATATGCCTGCTTCAGCAGAGCTCCTCGTGCTCTTCACTTCCAACCATGCTGGTCAACTTTCTGATAAAACCCTCAACAACTGGCTTGCTGGCCTACACTTTTGGCATATTGTCAATGGCACCCCTTGGAATGGAGATGACATGCTTTGCCATGTGTGCAGGGGTTTCTCCAAACTTGTACCCCTGTCCTTGAAGAGGGCCAAGTGGCCTCCTGTCACTTTGGATGCTCTTTGCATCTTGCATGACTGTCTCAATCTGACTGATACCTTTGATGCTGCTGTTTGGGCTCTCACTGCAGTCGCCTTTTGGTCGTGTTGCCATCTTGGTGAACTTCTCATTCTGCACAACAATTCCTTTGATCCATCCAAGCATGTCTCCCATTCTGTTCTTCCTTTCTCTATCTTGGTACTAGCTAATGGTATGCATTACTCATCCTTTCACATTCCCTGGTCTAAGACCACCCTTTCGCTCAGTGCTGATATTTCCATTACCGCACGTGATCATTGTACCTGCCCTCTTGCAGCTATCATCAATCATTGCACTGATAACCAAGGTCTTCCCTCGCATGCTCCTCTCTTCGCCTTTCACACAGCATCCAGTTGGTTACCCATGACTCATTCATGGTTCCTTCAAAGGTGTAATCAGATTTGGGTTTCAGCAGGTTTTCCAGATATGCCCAGCCATGCCTTTCACATCAGAGGTGTGACTGAACTTCTATTACAAGGTGTCCCTCCTGATGTAGTCATGACTCAAGGTCGCTGGAAGTCTCAAGCTTTCCTAGAGTATTGGTGTCAAATCAACAGCATTCTCCCTCTGTTTATTTCTTCATCTGCCGATGCCTCTCATTTTTTGACTCTTGACACAGTCATGGACAATTTCACTCGCCATACTAACCTTCATACGATTTCTTCGCAGGCTTGATGTATTATCATAATGTTTTGTCCCACTGTTTGCTCTATAATGAATCATGAGCTTTTTATTCTTGGCTCCGGTGTGTGGGGTGTCGTCAGGCCACCTGTTGTAAGCCTTGCTTTTTGATGGTCGGTCTGGTGGCCTTTCCTCTCTGGTTTCCATCCATTCACACACACTCAGAAAGTCACCACATTGTCTCTCGCATTTCGCCTTCTTTCTTCTGTGAGAATCATGTGACCAAGTCTCGTTATGCATTACCTTGCTATCACATGATCTCATCTGCAAGTGCCAATATGCTAGAGCTTCGAGCTTTCGCCTCGCAAGCATTGACGAAGCTGATGATGTGTGGCTTTCCCCCCACACACCACTAGATCATTTGTTCTATCTCGTCTCTGATGATCTACTGATTCTCCTCATCACTTCTTTATCATACTTATCTTTATATATCTCTCTTTCCTAGCATCACGTGTCTTTCTGTTCTCTCACCATTTCTCACAGCAGTTACAAAGGCTAGTGTTCAAAAGTGAAAATAAACTAACATTATGTAATAGTGGGATTTGTTAGAATTCACAGGCTGAGGATCATGGTGACAGATGAGTTTGAACCAGGTGCAAATGCAATGTAGCTACAGACTACAACTATGAGCTTATATCTGTAGCTGGAGACAATACAGTACAATCAGTCATAATGCTTAACATACTAATGCATAAACCTGCTAATGCATGGACTTTTGCAAGTCCCATGCCAGGCCCACTGTAACTACAAGGATAATGCATAATGCATAATGCATTGACTGTTGAGGCTTATTACGCATTATAATACAGGTACAGTGACTCAAAAAACTGTCTGGATGTTTGCCACTTTTTCAAAGATTGGCCTGTAACTCTGTCAATACTTATCTATAAATCATGAACAAATAGGGGTAGATAGCCATTGGTCAGGTGATCATGGATGCCAAATATGGTTGGGATCATGTGACCCAATCTGTTACAATTAAATCCACAATGGCAAGTACTCATCTGGACAGTTTTTTTGCAGGTGGTTGGAAGTGTGGAGATGGCTGTGGCTGTGTTGAATTATGGTGTGGCTGTGCTGAATTTCAACAAATTAATATAACTCTGTTATGAATATACATAAATCAGGTGCAACCTCTGGACATTATGCTCCCTATCCCCCATGAAGCCCATCTCCCCTGAGACTCAGCTAGCTGTGCTGTCTATGCTTCAAGATGGCCAATCTTGTCATCAAATTGCTACCAAACTCCACATTGGTCATTCTACTGTCTCAGAACTTTGTTCTAAGGCCATCTCACCCCTTCCCATCAATGCTGGTGGTCATCCCTCTAAACTTACCAACCATGATCATCATCATCTTGCTTGCCTAATCACCTCTGGGCAAGCAGATACTGCCACCCAAGTCAAGAAACTTGGTGGGCTTGATGTCAGTACCCAGACCATCAGGAATCACCTCAAGAAGGAGAACCTGAAGGCTGTTGTGAAAGCAAAAAAGCCTCAACTTCAGCCTCAGCATGTGTGACTGCACTATGCATTTGCACAGAAGTACCAACACTGGACTGAAGAAGACTGGGCAAGGGTTGTTTGGTCTGATGAGACCACAATCAATTGTCTGGGGTCAGATGGGAGGCTTTGGGTGTGGAAAAAGCCAGGGGCTCCTCTTACAAACCAACATGTTCAAGGTACTGTCAAGTTTGGTGGGGGGAGTTTGATGATTTGGGGCTGCATGACAGTGCATGGAGTGGGTCAAATGTGCAGGATTAATGGGAGGATGGATGCAGCACTCTATACCAAAATTATGGGGGACCATCTGTTCCAATCTGTGGAGCAACATGGGATGGATTCCAATAACTTCATCTTTCAACAAGATGGAGATCCCAAGCATACATCAAAATTGGCCAAAAAATGGTTCAGTGATCATGGTGTTGAGCTTCTAGACTGGCCTCCACAGTCACCAGATCTCAATCCCATTGAACACCTTTGGAATCACCTGAAGAAAAGGCTGGGAACCTACCCAGTACCCCCCAAGGGCATAGAGGAGTTGTGGAAGAGGATTGAACAGGAATGGAAGGAAATTCCCAGGGATGTGTGCCTTAATTTGATCAACAGTATGCCTAGAAGGGTTGCAGCAGTGCTTAAGGCTAAGGGTGGATACACAAAGTACTAGATATATTATACCCATTGTCATTTGGATACCCTGCAAAAAAACTGTCCAGATGAGTACTTGCCATTGTGGATTTAATTGTAACAGATTGGGTCACATGATCATAACCATATTTGGCATCCATGATCACCTGACCAATGGCTATCTACCCCTATTTTTTCATGATTTATAGATAAGTATGGACAGAGTTACAGGCCAATCTTTGAAAAAGTGGCAAACATCTGGACAGTTTTTTGAGTCACTGTATAACATAGGAATGGTTGTGATTCAGGATATCACTACTTAGACATGTCACTACCTGATGCAGGATGACAACTGCAGGTTCATCTAGGTGACCATTTTGTTTGATTCTGGCTGGTGGCCAACCCTCAATACAGTCATGGAAACTAAGGGAGACCCAGAAAAGGCATGGATGCAGCCATTCACAGCCTTTTTGCACAGTTGCTCCTGCTCGCTCCAGTCATTGACTAGTCTCAACAACTTGGCCTCCACTGGCAACAGCTGCATGCAATATTGAGATCCTTAAGTCTCCTATGATTTGTGATCAGCTGTTGATTTTCAGGATTTTATGATGTGAGGAGCTCCTCAACTCAACTCAGACTAATACACACATGCACCACCACCTGCTCATCATCTGGAATAAACTGACTTTGTGGGATAATTTGCATTGACTGCCCTTCTGCAGCTGTACAGATACTGCACTACAATGTCACACACACTTAGGAGGTCACAGGTGTAGAAAAGGGCTGTAGGCAGCCTCAGTAGTGACTCAACTACTAAATATATTAGTGTACCTGTAGGCAGCTACAGGTCATCAGTAAGTAAGTACTGGTAAAGAATATATGTGCTTACCCTCAGTAGTGACTCAACTACTGAGGGAATAGTACCAAAATGTACTCTAAAGTGTATGCTCTAAGTGTTTATGTAATCAATAAAAAAGCGTACCAAAATAGACATCACACAGAGGTGATTCACACAATGTGGTTGGCAGAATTTAGCCCAGGTGTAAATGTCATGGGAAATGTGAATTGGAAATTATAAATTTAACCTGACATTTGCACACTGGCATAATTTGAAGTATCATGGGCTGAAAAATGAAGGTGGAAACTTGATAAGGAAACAGTCATGCTGCCTAGGTGAAAATGTTGTCACACATGTGAAGTTTCAGCACTGGGAATATGGTCATGAAAACTTCAAGTTTTGTCTTCAGGTTCATGACTGGACTAAACTTGAAGTTTATTCAGGGCAGGAACAGGGGTCAAAACTCCAAACACTTGCAAACAATAGGCAAGCAGTCAAAATTTGAAGGAAAATTCATGTATGAAATGTAGTATCAAACTTCATGTGTTGCCTATGGAATAAATGAATTGCCCAATGCTCACCTGATGCTTGCCCAATGGTTGCCTGATCATCACCTGGCTTTGGGCTGCCATCAAGCAACACCATCACTATGGTCTGTAGTGTACAAGTCTGTGTACAAGTCCATCACCCAAATCCTACAAATCCATGTACAAGTCCATCACCCAAATATTACAAATCCTATTTGATTTGTAGATGCATTATATGTCCTTCTAATCCCATTGACATGAGATTAGTGCAAGAGTAAGCCAACCATAGTAACCACTTACCCTACATAATGAGAGGACTACCACATGTTCACTTGAAACAGTCCAATGCACATAGTGACCTACAGCCCAAGCCACTCGCACAGTTTCTAACTTCTCTTCAAGAACAGGTGAATAAAGTTTCACAGGGAAATGTGGATATGCAGCATAAGGGTCAGTGGTGGTGATGGTTAATGGGCACTGTTGCTGGACTGCAAAGAGCCAAGATCCCTCAGATTCATAGATAAACTTGATACTTCCTGGCACAGGTGATAGTGACTGATTGCCCTGAGGGTAGAATAAGATGAGTGAGTTCCCAACATGTGTGGATGATTGGCAATAATAAACCCCTGGTGAGTGTTTGAGCTGAGCATGCATCACAGCTTTGCATTGTCTGATGAGGGCATGTAAATCTTCGGGAGTGTTTGTTGCCTTCGAGGTGGGGACACCAACCTCATCACCATCATTGTTGACATTGTCCAGGATACAGTATGCACGATCAAGGAGGACTTTGCATTCACAAATTATGGGTGGGCAGTCTGATCATGACATCCAGCCTCGAAGCTTTGCACCCTTGAGAAAAGACTGGAGCATAGATGTTTCCAGTTCCCCTGAAAGAGTCTGTTAGTATATTATGCATTATGGAGAATATGAACTCACCAGATTTATGATTGCTGGGGAGATGCTGGAGGACTCCAATAAGACATTTGAATGGGAACATCCACCACGAATGGATGGGTCCAAATAGCAAGAGATAGTCATAAATGTGAAAGGCAGCATGGTGGTTTGGGCATAGGTTGAAAGTTGGGTAGAACCATTTCAGGTTCTTCACATAGCTAGTGATGTTCTGGTGATAAGCAGATGCCCGCTCAGCAGTCATAGTCCATGCACATGCAAGATGGATAGCAGAAACCAGAGACATGGTATGATCAAGGATAGGCTTTAGCCCAGCCTCAGGATTCACCCAAAGGCTGATAAGAGCAATGGGAATATATATGGTAATGAGTGATTGCCACTCATCAGCTTTGATCACACCTGCAGCAGTGTCTCCAAAATTCTTTGGCACTGACCCAAGCCAAGATGGGACCACAGTAGCATGGATAACACTTCTAATCCTCTCGAGGGCCTGCTTTGAGCTGTAGTCACAAATGTCCACATTAGCATCTGCAACCAGTGGTTGTTGAGTGCGCTAGATATGAATTAGTGGCAGATCTGTAGGTAGAATGCTCCCTTACCCATTGGACAAGTGCCTTAGCATAGTCTACTTTGAATGGCCTGGTCTCCTTTTCAGGTACACAACCCAGTGAATGGCAGACATAGTGCAGTGAGGACTTGTTTTTGTGTACCAGGGAGTCTTGAAGTTTCTCCAATGATGCAGTGACCTGGACAGCATCACCTGGTACCTGGGCAACCAGGAGTGCATGGATTGCAGACACTTGACCCACCTCCTTAGTGGTCATGTATAGACTAGAAGTGACATCCAGATCCAGAGTCTCAAAGTTGTAATGGAAGGTGGGAAGTGTTGATTGAGTGGGTGATGTAGTTTCCATAGTAAGATTGAGCAAGGTTTGCATGTGGTGCTGTACAAGACCTTCTAGGAGACAATGCATAGAGTCAACTATGAGCTGATGAGCTGGATCCCAGTATGGAAGCCACCAAAGCTCAGAGTAGCATACACCACACTCCTTGAACAGCCTTTCATGCTTGGCAGATATAGGAGCATCTCTCCACTGCTCTGCATAGCAGTGCAGCTTGTCCTTGTCTTGAAGTACCCAGTTCTTAAAGTCAACTCGACCATAGTTAAGCTTGTGATAACAACTGCACATGGCACAAAAGAAATGACTCCTGCTCACCCTTTGCTTTGCACATATGTATGTCAACTTGGTCATACCCTACTCCCCATTCCAGCAAGAGCAGCAAGGTGGCGAGCAGCAGGAAGATCACAAACAACAAGTGCTATGGCACTATGTGTGACATGACCATTCCAATGATTTGCTGTAGAGATCACTAAGAAATGTAAGGGGAAATGGGGTCCGAAGGGTAGTTTGACCAATAGGGACCCCGCCAAAGAGAGGAACTAGTAGATAGAATGAAAAGAAAAAGAACAGGGAACACTCAGCTGAAAAACCAACTAAAACTCTGCTCAATCCCCACCACTCTAGGACTCCCCTAGAGCTGTCCTGATCTCACTCTCAAGGGCAGAAAACAGAAGAGACTGTCACAGACTGGTTGCACCAGCCTGTGCTCTCCAGCCTCAATAGTGATGATTGTTGTCTAACTACTACAAACTCAAGTCCAAGTCCAACCTCACTAATTGGCCACTTGCCTCACACCTAAGTCCCAACCCATGGTACAAAATGGGGATCAAGCCCCTTAGAAAAATCAAACAAACCCTCAACCACTCTCTTACCACTCAATATCCTACTAGGGAGTACTCTCTCCCTACATCACAGTACTTGAATACCAAACACCCCACTCCCATGACACTGCAAGGTCAGCTATGAGGGGGTGAATATAGTGGTTGAGGCTCTCCAAGGACAGTTGTTTTGGTCCCAGAATTATGCCTGCAAGATACATATTTTCCAGTTTATACCTAATGTCCAGGGGTAAGTTGAGACATGCCATGGAGATGATACCTGATGACATGCTTGGCCCATGCTGTGTCATGCCTTTGGGGTTGAAAAAATCAACATGCAAGGTGAAGGCATAAGTCCCTCATCGCCTCAATCAATAAAAAGTTTTCCAGTATCAGGGCCACCAAATGCATGCAGGAACTGGGCTTCAAATGGGTTCTTGACAAATCAGGGTGGCAGCGAAGAAAGGGATTGTGTGAGGTCATCACATGCCCGATCCATCATCATTTCAATTTCCTTTCTTCCTAATAGGTTGGTGAGGTAGTCATTGAAGTCATGGTAAGAATATGTCTTCTTGGGCCACTGCTTGCTGTCGGGTAAAATGTCCAAGAGTTCTTTGCCACATATGGTCTCCGGTGTTAAGTGATTTGTACACTGTACAGGATAGCATGGAGTTGCAGATCTGGGAACATAGGTCGGCTGGTACATACAATGGCAATTACAGACCACATATGGCACTACTTTTGAGGTAAGACTGAACTTCAACAAGGCACTCTGCATAGTTGATGGAATCTGTCTCAGAACATTCTCATGTGAGATGCTGAGAGCCCCATCATTGCACTGAAATAGGAGGTAGAGGAGTAGTGAAAGGGTGTTCAAGATGAAGTTGCCACCCTGTTCAGCCACACCAATGATTACACTGCACACAACATCAATAAGAGTTGCGACCTGTGTGACAACATCCATGTGTTCAACTGGCAGGTGATGCTGGTCGTCTAAATGACCTTGTGGTCAGCATAACTCTACTAGTATAAACAGAACTTACTGATTTTGAATAAGACCGGGTCTGTTGAGAAGCTTTGCAAGGGCTCGTGTAACCTCAGCTGCACCTCAAGCTTGTCTAGGTCAGCAATAATGCCTTTCTTGCGAGAGTTAACCAAGTCATGATCGCACTTAACTCCCTCCATGGCATGGTGCAGGAGCTCAAGCTCCTGCCTGATGGTGGAAGGTATGCGCTCATCAGAATTGTCCAACAAAAGGCAGAAACATCACTGACTGTGAGCCTTGATGTTGGAAAGGATTTCAAGTGCCTTCACCGTACATCAATGTGTTGGAGTTTGAATCACCCCTGTGTGATACATACTTTGGTGCGAGTTTTTACTTGATTACATAAGCACTTAGAGTGCACTTACTGTACAGTTTTCATACTGTTCCCTCAGTAGTTGAGTCACTACTGAGGGTAAGTTCACTGTTATTTAGTAGTTCCCTACTTACTGATACCTTGTAGCTGCCTACAGGTACATTTAATATAACAGTAGTTGAGTCACTACTGAGGCTGCCTACAGCCCTTTTCTACATGATGATGGTCCTTCTTTGGAAGTCTGCACCCAGCTATGATGGAGATGGATGGGTGGGAGCTGCTCTAGGGCACAGTCCAGGGCTCATGAGGTGGTTGAGTACCAGATGATGTATCATGGGTGATCAACAGGCACACTGGCTGAGCATCATGTAACTGGAGATGGCTGAGGCTATCAGTGATGTCAGATATTTGGAGAGTAGTGAGTGAGCTGGCCACAATGTCACTGCTAGGTCCTACTTTCTGGTACTGAGCATGCAATTTCCATAGCTTATTGGCATTAGCATTAGGATTGGGTCCATTGTCCATAAGGGTAAGTGTGAAGAGATGGCCAGCAAGGTCCTTTGAAGGGTCGATTTTGCACCTTGAGCACTCGTCTTGGACTCTTTTTAAATGTGCAGGCATGACTTGTGCATCAATCCAAATGTTGTTTGTGTCTCTTTTGAGGCACTCCTCACATTTGCACTGCTTGAACACAGTGCATGCAGCAGGCATAGCTAGGTAGAGCTTGAATCAGTCTTTTGAAGGTATCACTTTGCAATGCAAACATGTGCACACCAGACACAAGACCAAGTGAGTGATGTGAGTAAGCTGTGGACAGGCTCTGAGATAGAATTAGCAAAACTCTTGTCTTAAAATACAGGCCAGTATATGCACATGGTGTTGTCATATTCAGTCTATGGCTGCTGTACTGTGCTGGACAACAAGGGTGTTGTTGCATGGACAAGAAACTTGTAAGTACATACATACAGCCAGGCTGTTCCTAGGTGTGCCTTTTTTCAACCTTGTTTTCAAACAAAGACAATTAGCATCAATGTGATCATGGAGAGCTGCACCCACAGACCTTGTTCTCAGAGAGTGACGTGATGGGCAGAACAAGACAATTAGCATCCATGAGTTTTTAGGGAGATATGCTGACAGACCTTGTATTCAGGCATGAGATGATGGCAGAGCAAGACAATTAGTATTGATGCGATCATGGATAGCAGTTTCCAATGGACCTTGATTTGTCTCTGTTGCCCACCAGCTTATTCAAGCACACCACAGAAATGCAGGGTGCCATCAAAATTGGGCAATTGACTCACAAGACTACTTTGCCAAGTCCACCTCCAAATACAACATTGGTTGACAGCAGTTGATGATCACAGTGGCATGGAGTAAAACTACCTAAGAATCAATTGCTCTCATCCCCCTTTGCTAGATCTCCCCAACTCTGCATAATAACCAGCATCATCGATCCACAAACCACAATAAATGTGATACCGAAGAGGGAGTTGGGAGGGACAAAGTGGTGCACAATATCGATAGTGGCTGCAAGGCCAAGTAGCATTATGATACTCAATAGGAGAGTAGCAATCATGCAGGAGTGTGGAGGTGGTGTCTGGTACTTAGGTGAATATCGATAGTGCTTCTCCTTGTATGAGCATGGGGTAACCTATAATATTGTCAAACTTGTGTTCACCTGGAAGTATGGTGGACTCACATTTGTTGTCTGCTGCATAGTCTGGGGGCTGAGAAATGCATCAAGCTCCAACTTAATATGCTATGGAGGATACATAGTGATGGCAACAATATATTTTCTTGTTTGGGTAAGGTAACAATCAATAAGAGCACAAGCAGGGGAAACAAAAAAGATCTAGTTTTATAAGGGAGACTGGGACTGCTTCCATGTGCCAGGCATAGGCTTAGAGGGTGAGTCAGAGTACACAGCTGTGGACATGGTAACACAGGAGTCTAGCTGGATCTTGGAGTCGATCAGGCAATAGTTGCAGTAAAGAAAAACTTACCAGATGGGTCTCTGCAAGTGGTCACTCTATGATATTCAGTGTAAAGTCAATAGCTTCTGAAAGCCTGGCTTCTATTTGGTTGGAAAGATTAGCCTCAAGCTGAGCTGCATACTTCTTTATGTGATATCAAATTGCCCGGTGAATACTCTCCTTCAATCTGGGGGGAATCTGGGGATTCAACAATGGGCATGGAACTGAAACTGGGTAACTACACAATGAGATTGATTGGGAGGCTGGATGTACATTGATTGCATTATTGCTGGGACCAGTCAAAAAAATAGGGAGGCCTCTCACCTCCAGGCTCTGCAGGACCACAAGGTGACAAACAATTGGCCACCCCAAGGGTGTCCAAAATCACCACATTTTGATGAGTGAGGCGGGAGGGGCTGGAAGATGGGGCATCAGGGATAGACTTGATTGTGTCATCTCCACCTAAATTACAGGGCCCGTAAGATATGGAGGATAAGAAAAATGTTTCATACTTAGTGGTTGCCCATGACCAGATTTTGTAGATAATAACTGATCCATAGCAGTATGGAAGCTCTCGTCCTATGGACGAATGTTATGCCAAGGAACTGTGACCCTGGTGACTTACATACCTCGGTTGTTGAACTAGATGTGTCCCAGGTCTTAACCTTGCTATGAGTGAGGCAGGGAGAGGACAGGAGTTCATGCCTCCCTGGCTGGTAAGGTTGAAATCTAGAAAGTGTACATTGGCATTTTGCATGAAGGGAGCTGGAATTGGATTTCATGGTGGTTTGGAATGGAATTTGGACAAGTCAGCAACTTATAATGCAGAGGAAGATCAACTACTCACCACTGGCCATGAAACAAGACAAAAAGCACTTAGATCAGTCACCACCTGGCAATAAGTTCACATACCAAATTGGGCCTGCCCCATTAGTGTTTAAGTTTGGCTCGTAATGAATAGCCCTTGTCTGACAATAAGTGACCAAGCATTCATTAATTAATTTGAGTTGTTAGGCTTGTAGCAAATAACACTCATGAATAACATTCACTGCAACCACTGCAGCCTGTCGACAATAATGGGGCCAGAAAAATGCTGGGGGACAATAAGGCTGCTACTCAAGCATCAGTAATGACAGTGCTGGGTCAATAGGCTTGTAGCGAATAACACTCACAAATAACATTCACTGCAACCACTGCAGCCTGTCAACAATAATGGGACTGGAAAAATGCTGGGGGACAATAAGGCTGCTACACAAGCATCAGTAATGATGGTGCTGGGTCAAATTAAAAATAAGAATAGAAAACCAAGACAAAGACCAAAACCTACAATACAATACAATGAATGCAACAGCATCATAGCTGCCCATGCATGATAAATAGCCAGAAAAGTTCAATGGGACAGTAATAGCCAGCCATGAAATCCATACATCCAGTCAAGTCAGTTCACAACTACATCTTGGAAAGGCATCTTACAGCTCACCAAGATGGCATACTATGTCTTGCAGTCTCCAACAATGGCAGCCTCCTAGCAAGCAGAGGTAAGCGAGAACTGTATGGGGCTATAAAAATACTTAAGTCTACAGGTTTCGATGGACTATGAATGTGGGACCTACAAAATAAGGTTCATCTGTGCAAGCCCAGTCAGACATGAAATGCCCAGGATCCCATTACCTGCGCACAGTGGTTGACTCTCAAAGATGAGGGCAACAACATACTCTGCTGCAGCACTGGGCTTGGGTATCTCTTCCTCTGGAAGCAGAATTTGACATTGGCAACACCTGAATTCGAAGAAACACTAGCAAGATGGGTAGGGACAGGTCAAGAAATCATGGCAATCAGCTGGTGCAAAAGAAATAATCAGCTTGCCACCACAACTTACAACAAGCAAATCCAGCTCTGGGCAGTGGGCACACCATATACATTATCAAATATTTTCAGTGTTGAGCTACCAACTACTGTTCCACATGCTGTGTATTTTCATGGTGCTGATGTCTTGGTATTTGAGATGTATGATGGAGAAATGTGAGTAATCAGGAGAACACTGAATAAGAAATGACTCACTGGGTTTATAGCCATACACTATGTGGAAAGGATGGTGTAGTTCTTGCAATAAAGACTATTGGGAGAATGATGTGAGTGCAGGTTACATGGTTACAAATGCAAATCTTATGACAGTACCTTCAGAGGAAATGTGGCCATTGATGCAGCTTGCAGTAGCTTTGTCATTGACAATGCTGTAAACAGATTCAGTCTGCATAGGATGGAGGATGCAGTATGTACTAGAACATACAATATAAATCCCAAGAAAGGATTCCCAAAGCAAGTCATCATTGCAGAGGGAGGATTGATGGTTGTAGGCGGAGGCAACAATGGATCCATCTATGTGTTTGATAAAGGAACCAGTGAGGTGGTTCAAATGCTGTGACATTCTACCAGCAGGCAAGTGCAAACTGTCACAGTAAGATAAGTCTTTGAACATGGACAGCAACTGATGCATGTACCAAGACTTATGATGCAGGTGAGGCTCATTACATCTTCATGGCAACATCGAGCAATGAAAATGATATCTCCATTTCCATATGGAAAAAAATGGCATCACCTTCCAGGCAACATCAAAGAAAAAGGGGGTGACCTACAGCCTTATCCATTCTTCAGTCAGCTTGGCACACTGTACCACACCTCACAGCACTGGTTGCTATTGTGATGTTTGCATTGCAGATGAGGGTGAGCAGTAGAGCAGTAGAGTGTACATAAAAGCACTCATTAATGAAAACACAGGGCAAGGATGGAACCATAAATCCCTTGACATGGAAGTGTAATCCGATACCAACCTACCCCATACCAAGGGGGGTTGTACACACTGATGGAAAACTCCATGGCAAGCACAAAATCGGGGAAGGTGGTGTGGGATATGGCGAGGATGTGGAGGGAGTACCAATAAGACTTTTGTAGTTGGCAATGACATGCATCAGTGAGGTAGCTAGTTGGTACCCAATGGTTCTTGGCAGTCCAGACTGGTCCTGGTGACAATCCGGCTCCCTGCAACAATAAGAGATAAGGTCTTCAGAAACTTAATGTCAGACATACCAGTATAAATTTTGAAGTCAGCGATGATGTGAGGATACATGAATGCATCCAGCAATGCAACCTTGAGAGTAGTTTTGTGGTTCATAGTTTTGATTCAATGTTAATAGTACACTTGATGTTAATGGTACTCAGTGGTTCAACATTGCATTTTTACTTTAACTTTAACTATGTACTTGAATGTATTGTATACTATCAAAGGCACAACCAAAGGCACAATGGTGGCATTGAACAGACACCATCGAACAAACTCGATGGGATGGTAAAAAGTGATGAAGGGAAAGAAGAAGAAGACATAACTGAGTGTGACAGCCTTATAAACTGAAATGAACTCAGCCGGTGTGGGCTACTCTTCTTGCGAGAGTGCAAAGGGAAAGTGGGGAAAGCTGTAGGTAAAACCTAGGCTCATCCCAAGGGGTGTTGAGTCAGAAGGAGACAGATAGGGAGGCCTGAAGGGTGTAGGAGGACTTTTCTTGGTGACTGGGGAGTGTTGGCAACGAAGAACTCAAAAGTCCGCACTAGGCAGGTGGCAGGGATTTTTCTGGGTGGGAAGACACTTGTATGGACTTGGGACTCGAAGGGTGGCGATAGTAGACTTTTGTAGACGACAGGAAAACTCTTGTAGAAGTAAAGGACCAGTTTAATGAAGCAGTGGCAATTTACTGGTGGAGAAAGACTCGAAGACTGCGAATAGATGATATGAAAGACTCTGGGGACTCTGGGGATGCTCTGAAGACTTGAAAATACTCTGAAAACGACTCTGGGGACTCAGGAAGACTCTCAAACACACAGATGTTGACTCCAAAAGGTGGGTGGGTATTTTTCTATGTACAGTGGACTTTTTGTAGCATAAGGACAGTGGTTTCTAAGGTAAAATCGGAATATTTTGGATCTGTCATATGTCAAAAGTAATAAGAGAAAAGATAAAGACCGATGCATGGACAATCACATGCACAGCAGCGACATAGACGAAGATAAAACAAGTAAAGTCCATAGAAACGAAGGTAAGTAAAAGTGGAAAGCATACAGACAATGTGCCTGGGTAGCAAGTGTACATTGTAGGGGGAGGTGGCAATTTCTTCAATGGGTCTGGGATGCGGTGGGCAGCATTACTAAGCAGGTGACAGCCTCAGCGCTTGTAGAGTGGATATAGCCGCTGAGGGGATATGTTGGCAGAGGATGAACCTAATATGGTAACTGGTGAGTCAGTGGCGATGTTGCTGGCGCAAGTACGTGATGTGATGGAAGGTGTGACATTAGCATATGTGGTGATGTTTCTAGCCAAGGGAGTGTCATAATGCATGAGCGAGCGACTACTGAGAGTGAGAAAGGCTGCTAAAGGAGCTCTGTAGCCTCAGGGAGTATAGGCTCCCTACACCGGGAAATGCTGAATTCATGTCAAAGCCAAACAAAATCACAAATTGAGGATTACCATTTATGGTAAATGGTACAAGGGGGTGGCATTGCCACATGGGATCTGACCTTGCTTGTGCATCAGGGAAATCCATAGTTATACAGTTGTTCCTACCTATACAGCCCAGTGGTGCATATCCCAGTGTGAACTAATTTTTGCGGGACCCTGCCACACCCCCACCACACCACCACACCCACCCCCATCATTTGACCATAGTTTAGTACTGCTGCAGCAACCTTGTCTCTGCTGCTTTACAATCCATTCAATTTTGTAGATATCCACTTCTCACTCAGCCTGATCTGGAATGTCCAAAGTCAGTATTATGGATGATAATGTGGTCAAAGTCATTACTGATAAGGGGCTGATGGACTGACTGACGAGGAACATTGACAATACAGCATAGGACAGCACATGGTTGTACACACAAGATTTCCACTGAATGGACAGCCCTGTCAGTAGCATAGCATTGATTCATGATATGCTTCATGATATGCCAATTGCTACACTGTTTTCAGCAGTACTATGACAGCCACAACGATAATGCCCATTCTCCTCAAATCATCAAGCCACTAATTGTCACACTGAGTCAAAGATGGATGTCAACATTCTGAGTCTTGAAGAAGATAAACAGTTAGTTTTCTACAATTTAGTGGGTAGAGGAATAATGACACAAACATTTGTGATTAACGTATGACATTGGAACTAACAGATGTGGGTCATCTTCATTGGCTAACATAGTATTGTCATTGTATAGCATGGCTGTAGCATCACTGTATAGAGCAGCCTAGTAATTGTCAATATTCTCCCCAAGTTGTGAGGTTATCAAATGGCAAAGCTCACCATCACCCTTTCATGAGCGGAGGGTTTGGTCCTTGCATACAGGTGGAATCTAAATAGGTACAATAACCTGAAGCTGGGCAGCCTTCTGCATTCCATGGAGTTGGAATAGAAAAAGTTTGCAGAGTGAGGGAGCTTGTTAAACTATCCAAGCGAACCTAGAATATGGTAGAGATGGCAAAACAGAGACCTAACATGGTACTCCAATGTGAAATTTCAACAACCCATCAGACATTCTTGTACCATTGTTGCTTCACATTCACACATGAGACTTGTGTTCTCAGCACACTCAGGTAGGCATGATTCTCATATGAAGAGTGTGTGGGATAAAGCACAATACACAAGACTAGCTGGGGAGAGAACATCTATATCCTTAAAATAGTTATCCCGAGGCTGCTGGATGGTGGAGAGAATGACTGAAACAGATGTACCAATTTGTCGTTGGATCTAGAGCTTTTTGCACACAGATAGAGGCTCTCGACTTCTGGAAAAGTGGGTAACCACTGTGCACAGTGTAACTGGAAAGCTCATCAGTCATGGGTATCAAGCTTCAGGTAAAGCCTATGAGCAAATGTAGTATTGTCTGGTTTGGAGTCTCTGATACAAAGAGTGAGGTCCTTCACCTTGGCAGGACATGTTTGAGGGCTATTCTCTGGTAAAGCCAGTGCACAGGGATCTGCCTCTGCAGGAATTTGAACAAAAAGCTCATTCACTCTGGGCAAAGGTTCTGTGCATGACAAAACATCTGATGGAAAGCAATCTGTTATGCTGGATGCCCCAAGTTGAATCCCAAGATATTCCAGAGTACCTGGTATATAGGCATAACACAAAAGAGAGAGGATGTGGGAAGGAGAACCCTCCAGTCTAGTCAAAGAAGACAGCAAGGTTATGGGGCAGGTGTGTTGCAATGGGCTGTGGGGTGGAGGACTGCGTGAGGCTGTAACACTAATGAAAGTGAGGGTTTCCACTTGATGGCGTGATAAAAACTCCACTAGACTGCAGACAGGACAGGTAACATCTACACCCAGGGAGTGAAGGGATCTGAGCCATAAATCTTTGAGGAAACCCATCCACTGTGCAGCTGTAAGTCCTGTGTTAGTCAGTCTAAGGCTGACCAGTGGTGCACTGCATAAGGTACTCAGTGTAAAGGTGATGGACAATGGGGTAAAGAAAAGTGACAATGACAGCTCTAAGAACTGGAGCTCAGTGTTGCAGACAGGAGTCCCTGTGCCATGGCACGTCTGCAGCCCCTCCCCCCATGGTAAGCCCAGGCAAATCAATTCCTTGCACCCTGACCCTCTAATGCATTCCAACAGATGCAAGAATGACTCAGTTGGTTTGTTGGGTCCAGAGTACAGAAGTAGGTGTACTCGAGGGACCACCTTGTGACCCAACAGCAACTCGAAGAAGGTGCATAGGGCATACAGATGGTAGTTAGTTGTTGTCTGGGAAACAGAAAAATAAAGGGAACACAGGACAATGAATGCCTCTGTCTGCTGCCACACTAATAGGGCCTCACACCCATTATCATCCAGGGATAAATAGTTACTTTGAGGGGTATTGAATCCAAGCAGTGTGAAATAATGCAGTGCAGCGATCTCCCTGAGTAGCTGGCATGCCTGAGTCAGTGCCAGAAGAGAGCATCAGGGAAGGAGAGTTGCAATGTGCCCAATAAGCTCATTGGGAAGTCGCCAGATGAAGCAACTGTTCCCCCTAGGGGAGGGATTCATGAGATCAACTAACAAAGCAATATGAGGCATCTTGGTAGGAGGGCCAAGTGCCAAATCCTGATCCTCACTAACTTTGCACTTCAAAGATGGGATGACTCATGCAATAGGAGGGGATGGCTGAATGACTTATTAGTAACATGCTTGATGATGTCAAGATTCTTACCTGAGTGCTCATCCACATGACCAACAAAGTATGGCAGGAAATCTTGATGGGCAGGCCAGGTGCTGAATGTTGATCCTTGAAAAACTTGCACTTCCAAGTGACTTTAACCAGCGAAGTTGTATGGGAAATTTTGGGCAGAGGACTGAATGCAAAATCCTGATCCTGGGAGGATCACAGGTTTTCTGAATAAAGGAATCTCTCCATGACTAAATCCTCACCTGCACATGAGTGAGATCACAGGGGGTAGGGCTTGCCTCTTGAGCTGGCACCTTGTCACCTGGACATTTCACAGGGGCAGCTGGCACCCCTGCAAAGTGACTTTGGATGAGACCCATATTTGGTGTTGGCAAGATAAGTCTGCAGAAGTCAATGATTAGTGTTCAAGATGGAGAAGCTTCAGAGGTTATTTCTACCAGTTGGATGGATTGTGTTTGACATGGTCATATCATCGCACAACAATAACACATGAAGTGCTTGGTTACATGAATTCCTATGAAGTATTGTCCACACTTGCCTGTAACAATAACATACCTAGCTATCACATAAAGGTTAATTCATCACCTGAGAGGGACCAGAAAACTTATCTAGATATGTTGCTGCCCAACAATTGAAAGGGTCGGTTGTGAGAATCTCTCCAGACTATCACCAACACATGCCCATCACAATAAGTGCCTATAGATGATGAAACTGTCATGGGTCAGAGTATACAATTGTTTTTCTTTTTTTTGTGGGGGTGCTGCGAGGCCAGGACATTGCAAGAGAACTATTGTCTTTGTAAATTAAAACTCTCACTATGCATGATTGTACTCAAATGCAACACAGATATCAGAAAACTGCAAAGTAGTACCATCATCTGTCATGACCAATTTAGAGTTCCACTGGCACTTCTTTATAGAGACCACTCTTCCTGCTTGGGGCCCCTTCAAAATTAAACATAACTGATTTTTGCTGGTGGGGTTCACTGGCATCAGATACCAAGCAGGGATAGTGAGGTGTTGCATGGCCAAACCTGCATTGTGCCCAGTCACTGTAACACAGACAGAACCAGGTGACACAGGGCCATTTTGACCCACAAATTGGTTGGGACACACCATCTGGACGACATGCTTACCCAGTGATACCTGGGTGAAACCAACACTAACGTTAAATCCGAAATGAAAGGACTTGAAATCGTAGAAATCAGACTTGAAAAGCCATGGGACTTCGCCTATACTAGCTTTAGCAATAGTACAACAACAACAGCAAAATGGCACACCATAATCAATGGTTTGCATCTTGGTGATATCAGTGGGGATAACTGAACGTGCGTCTGAAGAGCCCACATCTAAAGGGCCAGGGGAAGGTGGTGGGGTCATATTATGCAAGACAACAGGTGTGATGAATGATTGGCTGTGGAGGGACTTTATGCTGCACTGCAACTTCAGAGGAAGCAGTGTGCCATCAAGCAGCATACCCATTCTGAGGCAAGAATCAGAGGGGCAAGCCTTCAAAGAAAGGTAAACTCATGGTGTCATGATGTGTTTATTCTTCAGCTGGATTGGTTGACTGAATATCATGACCCAACTCAACATCCTTCTGAGAGAACATAGCATAGCCCAACAGCCCTTCTTGTTGCCAGCCACAATCCAGGCATCACGACTGACAAATTTTGATAATCCATGGTCAAAATGCTCCTTGATCTTGCAGACAAACATAATAGGAACATTAATCTAAGCAGAAGGGTGAGAGGGATTCAGATAAAATACAAGGTAGCTCACTTGAATTCTGTCCACTGGGCACACAATATCAAGGCTAGCTTTGGTTAAATCCACAGTCTTCACTATGCCTTCAGAGTGATGCCACTGTCCCCTTGCGACCTCCATGGTATCACCCACAGCAACATTATAACCCCTATCCTTGGAAAAGGTGAGTGTGTTCAGGGCTCATTTGATATGGAGGTCAGATATGTCCATGGCGACCATAATCTGACTGGAAGCTGGGTTGCATTCACCAGTCAAAGCATCCTCTTTGTTCTTTTCCTTCCTGGACTTAGACACCCAGATCTTACTGTCAGGACTAATCCACTCAATGATTCCCCCCTGGCCAGTGAATGGGCCATGATGTGCTCATATGACATCACCCAGTAAGGCTTCATCCCCTGAAAGTGGGAGGGCTGATGGAAGTGCATTATCTGCAGGGCCAAGAGATAAGATATGTTCTTGCAAGTGGCTCTGCATGACAAATCTCAAGACTTCAACCTGGAATCTATCAGTAGGCAAGTGGCAGAAAATGATAACAACTCACAGTTTCTGAAGTTTTATCAGGCTGCATGATGACCAGGACAATGGTATGCTCATGTAAAGCAACAACATAGCCCCTTTCCCCACAAAACAGACCCACTATAACCTCCACTGTATCTCCTGTGCTGAACGCCCTACATAGCTTGTGCAAGTTACATTCGAAAGCTTCATCATCACACAAAATGACAGCAGACCACTTGTGCCAATCCATGTTGCCAAGCGCCCCCCTCTTGCCCCTGAGGTCCCCCTCTCACACCTCAACGATGTCCTGTTCTTGCCAAAATTGCACTGAGAATAAGTTCAACATTTGTTCGACAAATGGAGGGTCAATACCAGTTGCCACATGAAATCTGATGTCATCAGGATGCAGCACTTTGACCAACTCCAAAGTGTCAACCAGTAATGGCAGCCTGAGCAGTCCATGAACAAATTAATGCCCATTGCAACTGTAACCAATCTCAACACCAGAGGAAGATAGGATAGGTACCAGATTCAAGTCTGCAATCCTGGCCAGCTCAACATCGAATCTCATTCTTTTGCCTGATTCCTCTGGGGAATCATAGGGAAGCTGATGAGGTGCAACAAGCATGATGGCCTTTCCCTCAGTGCTCTCTGCAACATACCCAAGATTGCCCCTGTATGCAGACTTCTTGATTCAAACCTAGTTTGGGGTTGGAAGGATCTGCTGAGATTTAAAAACCATGATCAATGTACCTTCTTGTGGCAGCAGGAGAACAATGTCTTTATGACATTGATGATGAGAAGGGGGGAGATTCTGCTGCACCTCAAGAGGACAGGAAGCCTCCACATACAGCCAGAGAGGAAGCCACAGTAATGTCATAGCTTCCAACTCTCATGACTTCATGTACTCAATAGCAAATGTCCTTGCATTGGCTGCATTAACAATGCATGAAAATAGGTACATAAATGAGAATTCTTAAACATACCAGAGTAAAAATTGACTATATATATGTTTTTGAGAGGAGGTGGGAAAATACCAGCTGGGATTTGCAAATCTATCAGACTGCTGAAGGCCACACTCTCCTGTGCCCTGCAGTCAAATCATTTGCAAAGGATATCGATGTTCCATAGGAAAGAGCCTTTGCCTGAGGGTTCAACTTGCTGAGGATAATGAATAGATCTGTCTTTTTCATTTCCTTCCTTGTCCTCATCCATGTTGTCCATGTTGTCTACATCATCACCCTTGTCCTTGGCATCAATGTCAAGAAAAATGCTTGCTTTCAGCTTATGGCACTTTTTCTGAGTAACTCCAGAAGATGACAAACAATGGCGATGGATAGCACCTTGGGATGATGTTGAAGCACCAGAAGTGGAGGGCCCAAGTGGTGTTACAGGAGTAGAATCAGCCATCAAACGAACACCTTGTGACTCCATTGCCCTTCCAACAACAAGGGAAGCAGGTATAGCATTTTCAGCTCCTGGGTCCAACTGCATGAACACCTCATTAATAAGGGCTTTCCACTCCTTGTGGATATAACGAGGGCCATAGGCTTGCATCTTATCATCCAGCTTGCCATACCCGAACTTATCCTGGGCCCAATCCATCATAAGGCACCATGCCGATGGGTCTTTGAGTAAAGGACCAGCTATGACAGGAGTCACTATAGGATCTTAAGAGTCACATGTTGGAAATGATCTCACCAGATGGAGGGGAAACTGGTGTCAGAGAAGTATGAGCTTCTAGGGAGGATATTCAGAGAACTGCATCAAAATTAAGTGAGGCAACATACTGGAAGCCAACTCCTGATTGCCCAAGGTCTCACCTGATGGAATCAGAGCTGGGGGCAGGGACAGAGAAGTTTGTAGATCTACAGAAGATATTCAGAGAACAGCATCAAATGTAAATAGGACAGCATACCCAAGGCAGACTCTTGACCACTGGACAGGGTTGAAATGTCAGGTAGTGGGCCATTCAACTCTGGCAAAGGAGATTAAGGGAATGGGGATACATATAAATAATAAAAACAGGAACACCTACCAGAGGATGATCCCCTGATGCCCAACTGCTGCATAAATGCCCTCTTGATATCATGCCAACAATCCAGTTCCATCATGATGCAGTAAGCGAGGTCCATCCACTCATCATGGTCAAAATTAGACCCAAGGGTGAATTCAATGCTGTCTAGCACTGTGTCCATCAAGATGGCATGCTCCACAAACTGTTTAAACCAGTTGAATGATTGGAGGTGAAGCATCTTTGGAGTGATATTAAATTTGCAGCTGGTCATTGCAGGCAGGCATCACAGGTGGTATATGGGGTGTTGGGAGCTCGACTGCTGGGTTGCAACCTATGCAACCAAAATCTTTAGTATAGCCCCACAATACCCAAAACAAATACATACACATGCCCTGTGTCTCAGATAGTACTCAGTGCCTAATGCAGGTATATGTAGCAACCACAATAATATATTGTATGCCATATTGCAACCTTCCCTTTATTTGCTAACTTTTCACAATGGCCTAAGGGTGCAAGACGCTCTGGAACTATTCACATAACTCCATCTCTCAGAGGTACTACTGTACTACTGTACTACACATACTAACCTATGCAATGTGAAGGTGAGGACATGAAAGGGAAAAGAATAAAATTGTGGAGCTTGAAATGCATATAAACTGAACTGTTTGGTTGAGCACGTTTCAGTTTATCAACTCAGCCAGTACTTTCTCATGAATCTTTTTTTCTCAATGTCACCACATAGTCTTAGGCTTAGCAGTCGGTTGTTGGTGTAGTAGCATTGTCGAAATAATGATTGAAAGTGAGGCAGAACTCATTGGTGCAATCAAAACAATCATCAAATCAGTCAGGGAGACCTGTCTATTGCAAGAATAAGCACACCTAGGAATAAAGCAACTGAGGTGCGACACATTCACACTCTTTGGCTCTTTCTTACTCCCAGTTCACAGCAAATATACATTTTAAAATTGATCCCAGTAAAATAAACCATAAGACTGATTAATGTGCATTCAATATACACCTATTTCTTTGATGGCACAGGTGACTTCAATTTGGGCAATCTAGCCCTTCTCGTTTTGCCCTTCACTGTGTTGCTCAAACTATCAGTACTTATTTTCCTCTTCTGCCTAGCTCTTGAAGATAAATACTTCAGGCACATCTGAATCAGATCAAAAACAGGCCAGCAGTTTGCAAAAGCATCTAAGTCTGGAAATTTGGCTGTGGTCTGCACATTCCATAGTGAGTAGTTATCATTGTCGATGTGGATGAGCTTACCAGGTCACACACAGTGACCAGTGCTTTGCAATTTTGTTGGCTTTGACATTTGGTGGTATCTAAGTGTTTTTTAATAGCCTTGTTTACAAATTTCTAGTTGATGTCAGATGAGTGCCAGTGTCATTATGAGGTCAATATATGCTCACCTTCAGGCATTTGAAGCTGTCTTCTCCCCAGCCCAATTGTTCTTCCAAGTTGTAACCTCCATGGCCAGGTCAACCTACCTCACCACTCAGTTTAGGGATTTTGTTGCTGGCCTCTGGCTCAGATTCAAGAGATGACAGACTTGACTCTGATGGTGCAGGTGAGCTTTCTGAATGCTCCAAGTCAGAAGGAAGGTTTTCAATAGTAACTAATTTTTGTTTCCCTGTGGGTGCAGGTCTTTGTCCCCCAAAAGTTTGTGCTCTAGGAGTGGTTGCCCTTGGTGTCTTTGCTCTAGGGGTTATTGCCCTGGGAGTTGTCGCTCTAGGGGTCGCCATCCTGGGAGTCTTCACTCTGGCTTCCACATTAGTGTGCAAGAGAACATCTAACTCAGTCAAAGTCATTGACTCTGATGTGCTAATGTGCACCCGCCCTGCTGGCAGAAGAACCATCTCCAACTGAGAAGACAGAATGGGCAATAAGTGGGGGCTGTTGTCTTGAAGTGCAGGAACCAGTTGAGACTTTGCTACTGGCATAGTTTGGAGGACTTGGGGGCTTTAGTTGCATACAATTGAAGGAGACAACATAAAGATACCCAGGATTTTAAGCATTCCTTCCCTGCTTCCCCTTTATTGTCTAGAGAGTGCAGTCTTAGCAACATCTCAAAAGTTTGGCCTCCTATTGTTATTGTGTGTCAGGTGTCACTGCTAATTATTAATTAAATCCTAGAAGACACCAGACACTGGCAATTGTCTGGTGAAGTACTTGGGTTATTGTCCTGCAATGAATTTATGTCATGCCCACAACATTAAACATGTGTAAGTTGTTTTTGTGTTAACAGCTCTGCTCCAATCTACTCATATATAGGACAAGAGGGATGCAATGAAATACCTGACACCATGCAACATCATGCAACCCATATGTTCTCCAACCCATTACTTGGCAGCAACCCTTGCCACTCATGGCATCCCCCCCACCATGTGGAGGATGTTCAGACCCTCTCCGAAGATAACCTCTTTGACGATGACATGTCATCCATCAGCGATTCTGGTGATCATATTGATGGCACTGTGCCAACTCAGTCTCAGCTGGACACCCTTCCCCCCATAGCCAATGCATCATTGGATGCACTGACCTCAGTCACCCATGTACAACTGGATGCACTGACCCCAGTCATCCATGTACAACCAGATGCATCCACCTCAGTTGCCCATGTAGAACTTGATGCACCGACCTCAGTCACCCATGCACAACCAGAGGCACTGACCTCAATCACTCCCTCTGACCCAATGATAGATGCTGCTGGTCAGCATAAAGTTCTGCAACTGGAACATGATGATGTATGGTGGACCCTGGAACCAGAATACATACCAAATGTAAACACCAGCAGATGTGCAGAACCAGAAACTCCCATGGACCTGGAGACACAGCTCCATCAACCTCCAAAAGACCAATGGACTTGCACCTCACCCCTGCTAATAAGAAGCCCATCCCGGTATGTCATGCAGTATCATTGGAGCTCTACTATCTTGCTCACACATCTTAGGCCATGGCCTCTGACAAGTGTCACCATGATGAGGTTGACTATTCTCTGTCACTCCACAAGGAATTGTATGCCAAAGAAGGGGAATTGTCTGCCAAAGAGGACCTCATTGACCAACTCAGAGTGAAAATCTGGAAAAAGAATGTACAAGTAAAAGTAAGTACAGACTGGCTGAAAACTCTCAGCTGTGCTCAATAATTTTTAGGTGAACCAAGAGTTCCAGGAAGCCTTACAGCGATATTATGGAGAATTGTTGGACCAAGCTGTACAAGCAATGTGGCAGGACTCCAACAATGAGAAGCAGGCACTGGAGCAACTCCTCATGCAATGAAACAATGAGCTGAACTCACTCCAAGGTGTACTGGAGGTATGAACTTCCATCTGGTACATCATTCACTACTTATTGGTCAGGAATAGTCACAAAGTCAAGAACATGCGAAAGCTCAGGAGGCTGTAGCCCAGCAATACACAACACAGCTTGATGGATTTTGCCACCAACTCGAAGTGAGTACATCAAACATTCAATGGATAATGAAGCTCCTGACAGCTGGCCAGTTGAGCATGTGCACAGAAGTGGACAGGCTACAAGCAAGCCAGATGGCTGAAATGGATGGTCACATCCAAGAGGAAATTACAAGGTTGAAAGAATTGCTCCAGGTTTGTCAAGCATTAAACTTATAATGTGGCAGTATTGATGTGATATGGCTACTAGGCTGAAAAGGAGCAAGAACTGGCCAATATTGAGCAGCATCACTCACATTCCTGGAAACTGGTACAGTGAGCTCAAAAACCCTTCCCATGTTTACCCTAATTGCAGTGCATGAGGTGTACTGCCAGACACTGTGGGAATTTTGCTTAGCTTTGGTGGAGTCATAAGTAGTACTTACTCCTGGCTACAAAATGGCCCCTAGGTCATGTGATTTGGTTCACTGACTGGCAAGATATAAGCAATATAAAACAGCAACCACATGGAAAGGGCTTTTGAGCTTTTGAATTGGTGAGTAGAATCATAGTATATTTGCTAATGTTTGTTAGTAGAAACAAAGGTACATATGTGAACATGGAGTCTGAGCTCAAAAAAGTTCACATGGTTCATTATTCCCCATTACCATCATGGTCAGATCCCCCTCCCTTACTCAACAAACCACCATCCTCTCCTTGCTTGATTCTGGACTTTCTGGTGAAGCCATTGCCAAGCAAACTGGTGTCAGCCCTTCCACCATATCCAAACTTCATTCCAAAGAGTGTCCTACCCTTCTGAAGGCCATTGGAGGTTGTCCCACTAAGCTCTCTCCTACCAATATCTGCCATGCCCAACATCTCATCACTTCTGGGAAGGCTGAAAATGCTGTCCAAGTGACCAAAACTCTTTCCAACATTACCAATAAACCTCTCTCTGTCAGCACAGTTCATCTTCACCTGAAGAAAGCTGGTATGAAGGCTGTAGTCAAGACCAAATGCCCTATTCTTTCTGCTAGACATCACAAGGCTTGTTTGGATTTTGCTGTTGCTCATAAAGACTGGACTGTAGAGGACTGGAAAGAGGTTGTATGGTCTGATGAGACCAAAATCAACCATCTGGGGTCAGATGGATGCAAATGGGCATGGAAAAGGGCGGGTGAGGGGCTTAGTGATAGGCTGGTTGAAGGAACCCTCAAGTTTGGAGGAGGTTCCCTTATGATGTGGGGCTCTATGACTTGGCAGGGAGTTGGCTTTGCTACCAAGATTGATGGTAGGATGGATGGGGACCTTTACCTTCAAATTTTGAGGGATGAGCTCCAACAAACCCTGCAGTATTATGGTCTCAATTTTCCTGACATCATCTTTCAGCAGGACAATAACCCCAAGCATACTTGCAGAATGGTCAGGAATTGGCTGGAAGAGCAAGAATTCCAGACCATGGTGTGGCCTGCACAGTCTCCAGACCTAAACCCCATTGAGCATCTCTGGGGTTGTCTCAAGAGGAGGCTTGCACAACATGAAAACCCCCCTAGTGGAATTCATGAATTGTGGGAGAGAGTTCAGGTGGAATGGGAAGGGATACCAGTTGAAGAGTGTCAGAAGTTGATTGAGAGTATGCCTAGAAGGGTTTAGAAGGGTTCAGGCAGTGTTGAAAGCAAAAGGAGGTTATACCAAGTACTAGAATACCCATCTATTCAAAAGCTCAAAAACCCTTTCCATGTGGTTGCTGTTTTATATTGCTTATATCTTGCCAGTCAGTGATCCAAATCATGTGACCTAGGGGCCATTTTGTAGCCAGGAGTAAGTACTATTTATGACTCCACCAAAGCTAAGAAAAGTTCCCACAGTGTCTCACAGTACACCTCATGCACTGCAATTAGGGTAAACATGGAAAGGGTTTTTGAGCTCACTGTATGTAATCTCTTCAAGTTCCAGACATTTACACCAAATCTTGTAGGCTCTGCCAATGTCCTTAGAGGATGATGTGGACATGGAATTACCAGAGCTCAGAGCCTGCAAGGGACAGCCAAAGCAAACTGCCAGAAGCTCAACCCTATGCATGTCTATGCAACAATCACCATGCTATTCAACACTGCCACACACACCAGTGCAACCATCATCTTCACTGACCTGACCACAGCCCTGGACATCACTAGCTACACCCAACATAGATGTGATCAAATGTATCAGGAAAGGTCAAGGGACCTCCAAGCAAACACATCTTGTTGGTGTGCTGATTGATGTAAGTATCACCTATATGCATACAAGTCAAGTCAGCAGGCTACTTGACACTGGAACAGGGAGGGGCAGAGGTGCACACAGAGAGTCAGGGGTGGTGGGAGTGGGGAGCAGTGGGGTCACATGATTGGGTGGCAGGGGTCTCAAGTAGATGTAGTGGTGAGGATGAGGTACATAGCAAAGAACAGAGTACATGACAAGGGTCTCAGTCTGGCATTCCCATCTGGTGATGAGAGAGGAATTCGAACCTTGGGAAAGCGAGTGGCAACAGACCCAATTTCGCTGCACATGGTAGTGTCACTCAGAGGAATTGGGCAATGGGATCAAAATGTGGACAGTGAACCAACCTCGGAAAGCAGCATCACAGAATCTCCAGCATTGGATGAGAGCACAAAAGCACATGGAATTGGCAAAGGGAAACAGAAAGCTGCACAGGGGTTACCAGCAGCAGAATACAGAGGACAGCCTAGGGTTCAGGCTGAAACCAGCCATCTTTACAATGCCAACAGCAATATATGTGTATAAGCCACAGAACACTAGGCTGACAACACCCCCTTCCCCAACTCTGAGAACAACTCACTACAGCAGACAACATCAGCCAATGATCACACAGCCACCACATGTACAGTTCAAACCAGGAACAGCATACATGTTGCAGATGCAGAACATGTACCATGGGACAGTGGCAGAAACAGTGAAAATAGTACCACTGTTCCACAGAGACTATGGCAACTGAGAAGAGCCAATGGAGTGGTTCACCCAGTTTCAGTTAGCAGTACCAGACTTGTGGTTGGAGGCAAGAAAAGTAGCCCATTTCAAGCTCCAGTTAGCACCAGGAAGCTATGCAGATGACTGGTTTGCAGACCTACCATCAGAGGATAAAGCGGACATGGGAGCACTAAAGGCAGCATTCATGAAGAGGTGGCCACCAGCAAGATGGCCCAAATTGACTAGGGTGCAGCAGAGAGAGTGGATCAAGGACCAGGTGTTGAAAGAAGAGGAAGTAGGAAAGTGGATGGAAGAGGGGAGAGCAGGCAACTATGGGCATGTATTGTGGGCCAAAAAGGTCAAGTGACTAGTGCTGAGCATGGGAGATGCTGGGGGAATGTTGATCACAAGCATGGTAGAGGGAATGCTGCAGGTACTCAGGGACAAACTGGACAAAGACTACTCAAGTTGGGAGGAATTCATAGCAGCAGTATGAAACATCAAAGTGGAGAAGCTCAGGTGAAATAAGGAGAAACAGAACAAGGAGCAAGCAAGGGACCATGCACTGAATGCACTCCTCCAGCAGCAAATGAACAACCTGAGCCTCCAATCGGTGGGAATGAGCACAAGGGCAGTACCATGACCAACCATCACATCACACATGCAAGGGCAGTTCACTGGAATGGGACACCAAGCACTCGCCATGCAGGGAGCAAACATGGGCTACATGACATACCCCAGGATGCAACGGATGCCACTAACGAGGTCGCAAATACTCGAAAAAGCAAATGCGCTGTAGGGAGATGTCAGAACTGGGTTCCAAGGGTTAGGTCCAGACTGGGAAAACGAGTACCAGTGTAGTTCCAGTAAGGGAATCGTGAGTTCCGGGACCTATGGAGTTGGCACAACACCCATATTGGCCTCAGCTCATGCACTGGGCCCTTGGATAGGTTCCAGGTATGCCGAGTAACTAAGCAAGGGGTATAGGCAAGGAGGTATGGGAAGCTCAGAAGCTCTAGTTGATATTATCGCTAAGTATCTACAGAAGTAAGTACATGGCTTATATACCTAAGTACTGGAAGTACTAATGCTGGTGTACCAGTGGTATTGGTAACCCGTAGTACTAAAGCTATGTATGGAGCAACTAAACTACCAACCAGGTGGTTGAAGGCCAGACCACCAGTGGCTGAAACAGGTACTACGGAATGGGGAAGCTATGCTAAGTGAAACCTACGAAACTAAATACTGAACAAAAGAAAGGCAGTGTGCCGGGGTCTGGGCTCTGGGGTCCAGAGAACAGCGAAACACATACCGGGGGAAGGCTATCTACTGGAAGTAAAGTCAATTAGCAAAATGTGATAGCTGGGAGTTGCATGATCATGACAGGAGAGTATCCTCTCCACTAGGTATTTTGTTTTATTTCATTGTTTTTACTTACTGGTCTGTTTTCTTTCTTTTTCTTTATCTTTTTACTTTGTGTTTGGACGTGTTGTGGCTTACATAAGCCTGTGCAAGTACTTTGAGCACCTGTACATACTTAGAAACAATAATAGATGTACCACCACAGATGAGATAGATGGAATTCTGAGCCTGAGGGCTCAGAATATTATTTCTCCTCCCTTGATGTTCTATAAAGGTTTTCTTGAGTCTCTCTTGGGTTTTAGGGCATGTTTCTGGTCTTTTTCTCCACTCTTTGACCTCTCTACCAGGCAACTCCAGCCTCCTGGGTCAAACTGAGACCCCTTCCAACTGGAGTCTACTCTAGATTCCTCCCACACTCCTTTAACATCCATCTTTACAGTGCTCCCCCACAGGCTGAACACAGAGGGAGGAAGGTGCCAGTATGAGATGGACATCAAGTTGTGGCACAAGGCACATGGATATGAGGCACCCCCATCCCTAGGAAGACCATACCCATTGAAGCCAGGAACAGCAGTGGTGGGAGTGGGTGAATGCTTCATGTGTGGACTGGTCATGGACCCACTGCATGTGGGCAGTACCTGCACAGCACAGGAGACACTCAAACCACATGAAACATGCTGGAGACAGTTAGTGGCAGGAATGCTAAGAAGGGCAACCCGAGTATGGGGTACAATGATGCAGGCAAACTATGGAGGGCCAGTGACCCAGGGCATTGCACTGTAAAGATGGATGTTAAAGGAGTGTGGGAGGAGACTAGAGAGTCTCCTGTTGGAAGAGGGTCTCAGTTCGACCCAGGATGCTAGAGTTGCCTGGTGGGGAGTCAAAGAGTATGCTGAAAAGACCAAAAATGCGCCCAAAAATCCAGAAGAGACCCAAGAAAACATTTATAGCACATCAGGGACAGAGAAACAAGAGTCCCAGTCTCTGCATCTATAATCCTGGCTTTTTCGTCTATGGAGGTTCATCTATTATTGTTCTAAGTGTGTACACTGCTCTTGAAGTACTCGCGTGGGCTTACATAAGCCACAATGTGTCCAAACACAAAGTAAAAAGATAAGGAAAAAGAAAAGAAAACAAACCAGTAAGTAAAAACAATGAAAAATAAAACAAAATACCTAGTGGGGAGGATACTCTCCCTACAGCGCAACCAAACCAAGCAGCAATGCTAGTACATGCAGTAACTCTGTGGGACACATGGCAAAATGAAGGTCAGATGGAGTATCAGAACATGTGGGAGTGGGAGCAGGAGGAAAATGACCTGGGACTGCAAGCAACAGTGGATCAGTTGTAGTCCCAGAGGTGGATCTGCCCAATGACAATGCAGCACAGGAGGCAGTAAAGGACAAACAGCGGGCTAGCCATAACATAGAGACTCAGACAAATACAATTGTTGATATCTATGTGGTGGATGTGACAGGAAAGCCAGTCAGCACACACAAAAGCCATCTGTTTCTAGCAGTACCAAGCTTGGAAGGCCCACAAGGGGAGCATGTAAGGTTTCTGGCAATGGTTGACAATGGGGCTATGATAAATGCCATTGATTTGGAGGCATACCAAAGAGTAGCAGGAAGGCTAGCCAGCCTGAGTCCATCCATGCAGACACTGAGAATGGTGGATGGGTTGTTAGTATGGTCCAGAGGCACATGGTCAGGCAAGGTGCAGTGGGGACTGGTGATGATCAGCACATCATTTGAGGTATTCCCAAGTGGAGGAGCATGGAGGATGCTGGTGGGAAAACCCATATTGGATAGAGCCAAAGTGGTACATGACTACAGGTCAGATTTGATCATGTTGCCACACCAAAATGAGAAGCATAAAGTTGCAAACTTCATGGGGAGGAACATTCCGGCATCAGTGCTGCCCATGCCAGTGCCAGAAGCAAGGAAGATGTGAGGCCTGGGAGAGGAGGATAGAGAAGAGGGAGAGATGGATGGAGTACAAGTGGTGACAGCAGAGAAGCAGGAAGGAGAAGAGGAGAGGGGCAGAGAAGAGCAGCTAGTGGAGATGAATGTGGACATGGAGGATGACCAAGGGGTGTTCACAAGACTCATGGACAAAGGCCCATTCTACCCACCCAGGGTGCAGAGGGTGGTGGAAATGGTGGAATATGGAGACTTACCACCAGACAAGCTCCAGCAGGTGAAAGAGCTGGTAGTGGAATTTGCAGATATGTTTGCATTGTCAGTGCAAGAAGTCAAACCAGTGGACTTCATCAAGTTCAGACTGAACATCCTGCAAGATGCTAGGTTTCCCCTGAAAGTCCATCAGAAGCTGCTGACACAAGCCCAGAAGGAATGGTACCTACTGGTGTTGGACGAGTTCAACAAGGCAGGCATATTAAGGGACATCAGATCGGACGAGGTTAAAGCAGTGCACCCCACTGTGCTGGCACAGAAGGCACATGGAGCACCAGGGTTGACAATAGACAAGATCAGATGGATAGTTGAGGACAAGTGTGTATGGCAAGGGGAAACACCAAGCACAGACTTACCAACAAGACCACCACCAGCAACAAGCAAATGGGTGCTGGAGGGCAAACCCAAGTGGTGGGTCTGTCAAAATTTTGTGGAAATCAACAAGGTGGTGACAGTGGCACCAATGCTACAGGGCAACATAAGGGCAAAACAGCAGAGGTTAGCAGGACACAAATATGTGTGCATGGTGGACTTGGCATCTGGGTTCTATGCAGTAGAGGTGGAGAAAGAAGACCAACCATACCTGTGCATATATATGGAAGGACAGGGATTCCAGTGCTACCAAAGGATGCCCATGGGACTTCTGGGAGCACTGGCATGCTTCTCGGACATGACAAACTTGGCATTCAGGGACATCGTCACAGAGTTGCAACTGGAGACATTTGTGGATGACAATGGAATGGCAGGGAATGAGTTCACAGAGCTACTATCCCAAGTACACAAGTTCCTGACTAGGTGCTGGGAGTGAGATTTATCACTGTCCCTGCCTAAGACGAAGCTATTCTTCTCGGAAGTGGTCTTTGGAGGGGCGAGAATCAGCAAAACTGGGATTAAACGAGAGGTAGCCAAGCTAGAGGCCATAGCTAAATGGAAAGCACCAGCAACACTACTAGAGCTGATGTGCTTCCTAGGCTTCACAGGGTATTTCAGGTCACTGATCAAAGACTATGCATGAATAGCAGCACCACTTACAGGTCTACAAAGGAACCTTGACCTTCCAGACCCATCAATGAAAGCAGGAAAGAAGAGGTACTGCCAATACCTGCGAGACAGACTGCTAGAAAAGTACTGGACACCATGACATATGAAAGCCTTCCTAAGGCTAAAGCAGCTGCTGGTAATGGAGCTGGTGCCAAAAGCCCCAAAGTTCGATGGGACACTGTTCATACTGATGACAGATGGGTGTAAAGAAGGGTTTGGAGCCGTCCTGTCACAAAGGTTTAGCATTGTGAAGGTGAACAGAGAAGTAACCACAGAAATCCACCCAGTAGGATTTGCATTGAAAAGAACATCGCCATCAGAGGAAAGGTACAAACCGTACATTCTGGAGTTTGCAGCCCTCAAGTTTGGGTTCGACCACTTTAGTGACACAGTATGGGGGTTCCCAGTGGAAGTAGAGATGGACTGCATAGCGCTCAGAGACACACTATCCAGTGAACACCTTCAACAGTACATGTGAGATGGAGAGATGGCATATCGGTGTACCAGATCACAGATGTGCAGCACAGACCAGGCAAAACAATCAACGCAGCAGATGCACTGAGCTGCATGCACATGGGACGACTGGTAGAACCAGGAGACAGCAGTGCTTGGACAGTTAGCAAAGACTGGGAAGCAATGAAAGGAATTGTGAATGATTTATTTGTGATAGGCCAAGACCCTGCCATGGCTGAACTATGATGCAGGTTCACTAACAAGCTGCTGTTTCTAGAGGTGGTGGAAGCCATCACCAAGCTAGATAAGGAGGATATGAGTAGGGAGCAAAGAAGGGCAAGATGTAGAGCAGAGGGATACTGGATCAAAGAGGGAAAGCTGTGGCACTTACCATCAGTCAAATCTCTCAGGGCAAGGCCAGAGGTCGAGTGCATCATGCAAGAAGAAGCAGTTGAAGTGGCAGGGCAAGAACACAAGAATAATGGTCATTGGGGTAGGGACCTAGTGAAACTACGACTGATGGACAAGTTCTATAGCCCAAGACTCAACCTGTCAGTGGTACAAGCCATATGTCAGTGCCCACAATGCAAGAATTTTGGCAACACAAACTTGCACTCACTACTCTACCTGATAACAAGGCAGCATCCCTTCGAGCTAATGGTACCAGACTATCTCAGCATACCGAAAGGCAAAGGTGGGTACCACACAGTACTGCTGATGCTAGACATGTATTCGCAGTATGTATGGGGGTTCAAACTAAAAATGCACAGGATGGCAAAAACAATGGTGGAGGGACTACAGGAAGTCAGACGAACGTTCAGGGCACCAGAAGCATTCATGACAGACAGAGGGGCACACTTCAACAATGATGAGGTTTGGGTGTGGTGTGAAGCCAATGAAGTAGAGCAACACATGGTAGCTGCATATGCACCATGGGTGAATGGCCTGGTGGAGAATGCTAATGGGAAGCTCTTAGGATGGTTAAAACAAATGTGCAGCCCAGAAGTGGGAGAGAGCAAGGACAACACACCAGATGTGGCAAACATGCTGGCAGCATGGCCAACCCACTTTGAAGAGGCAGTACAGCAGTTGAATGAGTGGGTAATTCCAGCATTCCACCTTTTGCCAAAGGAGCTGCTGCTAGGATTTGTAGTCAACACAACATGGACACCGATAGAGGATGCAACAGGCATGTTAATGGACAAAGACATAGAAGTGCAAATGGCCTATGTGGAGCAACAGTGGCTAGACAGGGCCAGCCAGGCAATCAGGCACGCAGTCAGACAAAAGGTAGTGTTTGATCAAAGGGTAACCAAGTCAGCAGTGGGAGAAGTGGTGTTCCAGGAAGGTGATCTGGTACAGGTCTATGACAATGCACTGGACTTCACAATGGTGAGTTTGAGGAAGTTGCTGCCCAGGTGGTTGGCACCAAGAAGAGTGGTGGAGAAGCTAGGAAATTTGTATAGGGTGACAACACTGGAAGGGTTCCTGATAGGAGGGTTGGTGCATGCAAGAAGGCTATGACTGTTTGTCCCAAGGGAGGGATTGGTGCTAGAGGAGCTCCAGGAAGCAGAGAGGGAAGAGCAGAGTAGGAGAGAGACAGAAGGAGAGCCAGGAGAGGCAGAGGACAATGGTAGTTGGGCGAGTGAAGAAGAGGATGGAGAGGAATAGCAAACCCAGGGGTTTGCCTGGTTAGTAGGGGGCAGATGGAATGGGGAGGGGCAGAGGCATGCACAGAGAGTCAGGGGCAGTAGGAGTGAGGAGCAGTGGGGTCACGTGATCGGGTGGCAGGGGTCTCAAGTAGATGTAGTGGCGAGGATGAGGTACATAGCGAAGAACAGAGTACATGATGAGGGTCTCAGTCTGGCATTCCCAATGCTAACCTGATGCACAAAACAGGATGATAATGATAATGGGACTGGACAGCCTTCAGGACCTGAGCTTAGACCAGACAATATCTCTGTTACTGAGGATGACAATGACAATACTAGGAACCCTATCATGTCTGCATCTGAGTCAGTAATGGAGAATGCTATTGCTGAAGGCTTAGCAATGGCACTGCATAACATCCTTCCAAAAATCAGTGGTACACTACAGCCCTTCCCAAATCATAGGTGCATGCCACATCACAAAAGGAATGAAGATAGGGAGGTGGCACTGGAGAAAGCTACAGAGTCCAGTCAGCATTGTGATTTCATTCTGGTAGGTGTTTCCACCCTGAAGTTTCTGTCACTGATAATTTGTCAGGCTGAGGTCCATTGCCTGTTCAAGGTGAGGCTTTATATCACCCAAGATGTTGACTTCATCACTCATAAGCCAGCCTCTGTACATGATGTTCACACCTATGAACATGAAGATGGTCTGACACCTGACAAGAACATGATTGCATTTGATCTTTCATGAAACTATTTGTCCCCATGGAATGCATTTCTACTTGAGTCACTGCTTCAGGAACTGCGGTTGCTCTGCAGGGAGGAAAACTGGCCAATCAAGAAATCAGATAACTATATCAGAGAGATTCTGAGGGACCACTACAAATGCTTGCATACAATCTGGAGGAATGCACAGCCTAAAGTGGCAGCTACAGGTCACCTCAAAACTCCAGGAGAGGTCGAAGCTCACCTAATCAATGAGCAGACACAGGCCAGCAAGGAGAGTAGACAGGCGACCCACCATCGCAATGTAGGCTTGCCCAAAAGTTTTAATCAAGCATATGCTAACTACTTCTTAGAAATACAAGCACCGAAAATTAATTCTCGATCACATTGCTGCCCTCAAATCTGACACCTATGACAATGATTTACCTAGCTGGCAGTGGCTTGGACGCCTCATCAGGACCTTAGGCAAGCATGGCATGAGCTCTGAAGAGAGTGCAGTGGAGAATGGAGTGGAGAATGTTCTCTGTGTAAAAACCATGGACTGGCATCGAAACATTGACCACGAATTAGAAATCGTGGATCTACAGCATATGGTTGACATTGACATATTTTCCCTGCAGGGTTCACACCCCCTACATAGGATACATGCAACTGAAAACCTTACAACTAAGCAGGACACTGTTAAAGGACTACTGCTTGCCTTGTATGATGGTGCTTGGATTGCTGGCCTTACTGAATGCCAGAAGGAATCACTGGAGATCTCAACTGCACCATTCCCTTGGATGAAAGTAGCAGTCATGTAAATGCTCTACTTCTGTTGATTTGGTGAGCCTCCCTAATTTGTTTGTTACTGTGCCACTTATATTTGTGTGAAGATTGGTTATGCAGCTTGGATCAATTGGTTGAATGTGTTGTATGTATATACTAGTATGCCTACCAAGGTGCTAACTTGGGGAAGCTGGTGGTAGGATTTAAAAGGCAGAATGGACTTGTACAATACAAGTGGCAATGTTTTTACTTGACGGCAGGACAGAGTTGGGTGATGATTGCACCACCATCAGGTGATCAGTGGGCAATTCATTTATTCTGTGGACAATACATGAAAATTGATACTACATTTCATACATGATTTTCCTTCAAATTTTGACTGCCTTCCTATTGTTCACAAGTATTTGGAGTTTTGACTCCTGTTCCCACTGTGAATAAACTTCAAGTTTAGTCCAGTCATGAACCTGAAGGCAAAACTTGAAGTTTTCATGACCATATTCCTGGTGCTGAAACTTCACATTTGTGACAACATTTTCACCTAGGCAGCATGACCATTTCCTTATCAAGTTTCCACCTTCATTTTTTCAGCCCATGATACTTCAAATTATGCTAGTGTGCAAATATCAGGTTAAATTTATAATTTCTGATTCACATTTCCCACAACATTTACACCTGGGCTAAATTCTGCTAACTGCATTGTGTCAATCCCCAATAACAGGGTTGTCACAAATGTTGGAGATTACTTACTTACAGTGAGTAGTGATTATGTAATGTGCCTGTGTACTTTCAGCATTTCTTTTTCCCTTTGGACCTCAGGCTTTGATACCAATCAGAGACTGAGGTATGATTCTTATTTCTACTATAGGGTTTAATACTTACCAACCTACTTAGTATCTGTTCACATAGGTTGGTTAATGTACAAGGCTTTGATACCAATCAGAGACTGAGTATCTGTTCACATAGTTTAACTCTGCTTTCAACTTCACATCAAAAACAAAAGTGTGACTGTTGGTTCTGCATAATTCTTGTAATGCATAAGGATTTTGCAGGCCCAGCAGTATGCATTATGAGCAATTGTACTGTATATCAAAAAGTAAATAACATCAGTCAATCATATGTCAAATATATGTCTTGTGAGTTTGACAAGTGACATTCCCCTCCACATCAGGAAAAACTGACAGTGCAATATTTGTTATAGACTGAATAGTGCATCACTATTTGATATATAGTGAACTATAGCACCATTTTAACTATAGATCATGATATCATAATGAAAGTTGTAGGGATGGGTCACAAGATCATGGGAATATGCTTACCTCATTGATATGCCCAGAAATGGGTGAGAAAATTGCAAAATACAAAAGTAAATTGATGTCTCAAAAAATAAATTTCAAAGATGTCATAATGAAAGTTGTAGTACCTGACAAGAGGACCATGGAGGTATGCTTACTTCATCTATCTGTGCAAAAATGGTAGAGATATAAACAAAATACAATTAGTGTTGTGTAGTCTCCATTTTTATTACCAAAAGTGTAGTGTGTGCTTTTTTGATTTGTTTGGTTATGTTTGATTAGAAAAGTGTAGTGTAGTGTCCTGACAGCACAATATTTGTCATACACTGAAATTACCTTGCTTGGCAAGGTTTCTGTGCACCATATTTGCCATGGGAACCATTGGATGACTGAAAGTCCTTCCTTTTATGGATCAGCCATTGCCACCGGCACCTTAGTGAGAGCACCATGCAGCCACTCACCCTGTGCACTTATTCCTAGCAATGCAATACAGCATAGGCCTCTCATCCAAATGTACCTTCTCTGGACATGGTTGTGCCTTGTCAGTGCACTACTTTTTCTGCCTTCTGCTGTCACTGAGATCCCACCACTGATGGGTTTCAGGTTTGTACTTTTTTTCTTGATGAATTTCCTCTCCAAAGCAGGTTAGAGGCATGAAGAAGTCATGTTGGTTAGTACAGTAGGAAAATGCATCATGGCAAGCATGGCCTGTACAATATCTGTGGTCAGCACTTCACTATCTAAGATACTAGCCAGGTCCTGAACACAGGTGGTAGTCCTAATATCACATGTGAATTTCCTGTACTTGTTGTGGAGTAATTGTAGAAAAGGGCTGTAGGTGGGGGCAGGCCCATCAGGGGGATTTTAATGAAATGATTATGTCATATAAGACTTTATCTACCCTGTAAAGCCCTATAGGGTATATCATAATGATACACACATTGATCATGCTATATAGTCTCTGGGAGCCTTGGCAGCATAGGTCAAAAGTTATCATTAAGGTTGAATAGATCATATGTTTCAGAATGTAAACAGTAGATCATATATGTCTTTCATTATCAGATATTACCAACAATTGTCATTGACACTATCAACAGCTTAAAAAATAAAAATACAAATTGCTATAGTAACCTTCAATTGGGCTTATCAATCATGATATTAAAAGCAAGCAATTTTATTCAATATTATTTACATAATGAGTACCTGCTGAGGACACTACTAAGTATGATGAACTACTTAAACCTCCAAAAAAAGTGAAAATAAAACACAGAGGGACACTTACAGATGTCTTCACACAAGGTAAACTTACCTGGATATGAACTCTAAGACTTGAAGTCTTAGCATGACTCTTGCCCTGAGGTAGAACTCAAAGACAAGAGTAAAGAAGAGAGAGAAGGAGAGAGAGGATGAGTTTATATAACATGTACTATACAGTTATTACAAAGAAATTCCCACACTTGTGGGTAGTGAAGAGTTGTTCAAATGATCATGAATGATATAGATGCCAAGACTAGATATTGATGATCAAAGTGAAATCAGAATGAACAGAATATTGTCATTACATAATATGATCATGATATTGTCTGATGAGCAATTGTAGTGTGTTGTCAACTTCATAGCATTATTATATTTTTCATATCAGCTCTTGTCATCACTGTATCATGATGGCAAAAGTCTTGTAATTCTTATGTCAGGCTTATATGCAGTTGACCAAATATTAAAATGTCTGCCAGGTTATCTAATCCATTATTTGACTATTATCATTATGATTTATAGAAGATCATGCCCTACCTATACATCATTATCCAGTTCATATCACACTGATACCTACTGGCCATAATTACCTAGGAATGCCAGCACATAAAAGGTTTCCTGATTGAGACAGCCTCAGTAGTGACTCAACTACTATATATATTGAAGTACCTGTAGGCAGCTACAAGGTATCAGTAAGTAGTCTAATATGAATAATATGTAGGCTTACCCTCAGTAGTGGCTCAACTACTGAGGGAATAGTACCAAAAGTGTAGTACTATGTGCGCTCTAAGTGCTTATGTAATCACGTGAAACTCGCACCAAATTAAGGTATCACACAGGGGTGATTCAATCTCCAACAGTAATCTCCTCAATAGAAGTGCATTGAATGGCTGCTTGAGTTCCTTCAATAATTTCCACACAGTGTGGGTGTCACCATTTCTCTGTTGTTTGAGCTATTTGGGGTTCCAAGGGCAAACAAGAACATATACATATAAGTGTAACAATCATGGGCCAAAATATTCAACTACATGTATCTACCTAACTGTAGACTACAATGGATGGTGTTAACCTGAATGTCCATAATCACGGTATTATTGCATTAAGTTACCTAGCTCTGGACTTCTGCATCTCTGATCTCTGGATGATGATGTAATTCAAAGCTTGGTGGAAACATAGAGTTGGATGTCATGCTTGGCAGATTGTGCAGATATGTCATCCAATGAAATGGGCTTCACATGCACAACATTACTCAGTTCACATTCGATGTCAGGCAGTGGTCTGGATGTCAGAAGGATGCAGAAGTTTGAGGGCAAGTGGGTGGCTTCTGCTGATGTGGGTAGAGATAGGATGTGCTCCCTTGAGGTGTATGGCCCACTTTCATCTAGGACATCTATCACTACTACCACATTCCCAATGACCATACCATCAACATGTTCCAAAATGAGTTGCTGCCATTGTTGCATCACATCTGGAGTAATTTTGAAAGAGTGATTGTTCGTGATAATGTCCACCAGTGCATGCCAAAATGCTGGCTCATGGTCAGCCAGATATGAGCAATTGTCATCAGAATCATCTCTTCCCAGTGTTCAGTCTGCTGGTTATGAGTAAAACAAATGCAACATTGAAGGGTAGTCGAGAGGTGTGCATGCCATGTAACTTGACAAGAAGGGAGATATTTCAGCCAAACAACAGTATTCAGGTGATGGCATAATGTTCTGCTAGAGTCCAAGCAAGGTTGTCACCACCCCTGGTGGCACTTCCCAAGTAGTGTGCAATTATTGCATATGTATTGAACTATAGCAGCATTATAACTATATATTGCCAGCTGCTCTAAATGTTTTCCCATGTGCAATGAATAGTTACACATCATAAGATTTGTTTTATTTCATTGTCTTTACTAGGAAAGTGCAGGAATTCGAAGCTGCTGGGAGAGAGTCTCTGGATACTATCCAAATTTAAAATAAGTGTTTTAGATTTGTTTTTGGAGAGCATTTTGTTTTGTTTTTTGGGGGCAGTTTGGATTTATTTTCGGGGACTTGGATTTGTTTTTGGAGAATGGTCGTGTTTGGTTTTGGAGAGTCAGAGATTGCCAGGATTGCTATGTACAGCTTGTTCAAAGTACTCTTAAGTCAACACTCAACAGTTGTCGTCAACATTTCTCACCCCTCCACCATTGTTGCTAGTGTCCTTGACACTGACCATAACTTTGATGAGATTCACAGCCTCACAGGTATGTATGTCATCTAGTGGTGGTACAGTGTGTGTGTGCCAAAGTATTCTCACCCTGCATCACTGCTACCCCTCAACAGATTACATCCATGCATGTGAATGTTAATCACACATACTGTGTTGTATTCAACTTCACATCATTTTCTTGTGTGTATCCTCTTCTCACTGATAGGTATCATTACGTGTTGGCTCTACTCCCCATGTACTGTACATAATTCCTGGGTTTGTTATGCTGTGCCTCTCTTGGGCATGTGGCCGTTAGGGAGATTGGATCTCCGATTGAATATTGGTAAGTGTGTGGCGAGTCTTCTTTCTTTTGTCTGTTGCTGACCCCATCCCTGCCCGGAGCAGCACTGTGACCACCTGGAAGGAGTATCTTGGACGTCTTGCAGACACATCCCCTCATTCTAGTGGTAAATACCTCAACCATTGCTAGTGTTGCTGATCTTAGTGTTTTGTATAGCACTTGTTTCCCTGCTTGCATCCATGTGCTGTAGACATCTTGCAGACACCTTTGGTCATCCTCCGAGTAAGTCATTCTATTATTTATCTATATTGGTGATCTTATGGCTATGAATAGCACTCGTTTTTCCACAGGTGTCCACAATTTCATATAGCACTCCTTTTACTGGTCGTTTCTACTTCATATCTATGCACACAAAAGCAAACCAGACCCTGCTCTGTCCTACTGCTAATTGTCGTAAGGCTGATGGGTCTGCTCGTGCAGCTAATGGAAAGTGTAAATGGCAGCCACCCCATTGTGCGCAATGCTGTAAACTTGGAGGTGGCTGTGGGCTACCTGGCCACCAGCCAAAGGGTGCCCTTCCACTGCCATCACCATCACCAGTTGTGCCACTGTGTGAAGCATCTAGGACCTCACCAGTTATTGATCCTACTCTGATGGCTGTTTCAACTGAAGTCCATCCACAGAGTTCAACCTTGTTGACTGTTGGCCCTTCCCTATCTGAACCCTTCTCACTTACTCCACATTCATTGTCATTGTCACCTAGTTCTACCTTGATACCTTCTGCTTCACATACTGGACCTACTACTTGCTTGTATGCCTGTCCCCTTGATGAGAACTATGCTTGGGCCTACTATGAAGCTCATGCAAAGACCTTTGAGGTGGAGCAATTATTGAAGCAGTCTGCACAGGTGCAGTCTGATCTACAGAGTATTATTCATGTTGTGGTGTGGGTCAGGGTAAGTATGACTGCATTTTATATGTGGTGGATGAGACCTTAGTCATTGATAGGCTCAAGAGGCTCCAAGGCATATTCGTGTTGTCAATCCAACTCCAGGGACATTTGTTCCTGCAGCACACCAGATCATTACAGACCCTCTCACTGCTGACAAGGTTTCTGTATATTGTCAGGACCTCTGGTTTGAACAGTTGCTGACTGCTCCTCTTGTGGTACCCAAGACTGATGCTACAGTCTTATGTGATGCATCACTTGCAGTCTCTGATATTATTGGACTTGATGTGGAGCTCTCAAGGGTTTCTACCAGTAGAATGCACCTTCCTGACACTATTTTGGAATCTACCTCCCTTCTCAAACATCATTGAGTTACCCTGGGTTCAACTGGCCTAGCTGCCATGCCCCACAATTCCATACCTTCTGCAGCTTCTCCTGATCAATTTTCCCAATGCTCTACTCTGGCATCTACTCCACATTCACTTGTTTCTCCTGAATCTCCTCCATCACGAAAGTCAGGAAGTGGGAAGAAAATGTTTCCATGGAAATATGTCTGTGATATGTATCCAGGCATGACCATGCTTTCTGTGCTAGGAACTGCTGAGGAGATTGAAAAGAAATTTCCTTTGGCATTTCCAAACACTGACTCTGTGCTCAGCACATTTTACAAGCATAGAAAGCCTTTTATGGATGCATCTACTCTTGGACTTGTAGAATCTAGAGTGGCACTGGGTCATACAGAAGGGGGGAAATGGGCTTTGTTGAAGGCAGATGTTGAAAGGTTTATGAAAGAAGGTATGTTCAGATCATGTGGATAAATTGTACACTTCTACTATTGCTATGATTATCCAGGATCCTTGAACATGGGCTCCTCTGTCAACACTTTATCCCTTCCATCCACATTCAATCCTTCTTTACTACCCCAAGATTCAAATCAGCAAGATGCCAGTTATTCCTTGAATACTGAGACCACTGTTGCTCCTGAGTTACTAGGAGAAATTGGTAATGATATGGATATGGCTTTCAGCTTCACTGATTTTGATCTGTCCTTTGTGTTGAATGACCTTCAATCAGATAATACTCTTCTCAATTTAGAAGAGTCCCAGCATAATTCTGTTTTTGATGATCTTCTGCAGGATAATGCATCTTGATTTGGATCTTAATACTCTTTTGTCCACAGACAATTTGGTACTAGCTGTCTTAATGGCAATCAAGTGTTAGAATTTGAACTGGGATGATTCTCAACTGAGGCCAGAAAGAAAGCACATCTTGCAGTGCAACAGGTATTTAGTCAACAGTTACAATGCAGCAATTGGTAACAACCATGTATGAATACCTGCTTTCTTCAACTCTGAATTAATATATTGGTTCCATCTCTTGATCATCTCATCCAAATAGAAATTATACCTATGCACTGTCATATTGCATAAAATGGCTTGGTACCCACCCAACCAAACATTTGTCTGTTCACAAATGGAAGTATTGAAACACCACTTTCCATTTTCCAGGAGATCTGGGAATGCAGCTGGATTGCAGTGTGCTTGGCAGTAGAGATCAGTCTCCCTGTTTTTGGAATTGAAATGAAAGACATCAACAGGAAATGCAGTATCAGAGAAATGATGATCTTCATTGGCTTCTTGGTGTGCATGAAGTTTGCAATTGTTATCAAAAATGAAATATTCAGGTGTGGATTGGGGGGTTGGAAACACAGCCTTTGCAAATTGCTAAATTGTAAAGATATATTAATATCAATGGATTTGTTTCAAGCTTGTGACATACATTGACAGCTGATACTGCCTCTGAGCCATAGAATGTGGCACAAGCAAGAATAATGCCACATGGTCTCATAATAAGCTGCTCATTGTGTGTGTGTCATATGCCAAATCTAGCTTTGAGGTGATTGGAGTTTCCCTTGTCTGATTTTCCATCACATTCTACAGACTCCTCATCAATATCTTCAGCTTCTTCAGCTGTGACAGAATCTGATGGGACTGAAAGGCCAGCTCTTGTCAGTCGTGCACGAAGCTGAAACAATGCTTTGGCAGGCTTGTAGTAGGCCTCTTCCAGTTTTGAGTGTTCTGCAGTATGACAGGTTTTGGACCCCAGACTACATGGCAGGTTGCAGCCTTCAACAGCACAGATATTGGAAAGATTGTGATGATCTGAGCAAAATCGGAGCCGATGATTATCCAAGGGCTTTTTACAGTCATGAACTGCACAGCATAGATGGCCAATTGCATTACCATCACATACAGCAGCCTGAATTTTGACTAAGTTAAAAGACATTAATAAAATCAAAGGTTGCCCAATTTAAATTACACACCTTTCTGCCCCTGCTCATTATTAAGTATAGCAAAGCACTTGTCACATGCATGAGGATATGCCTCTTGGCCAATACCCTCCATTTCCTTGTTTCGCACAATCAAGGCTGCATCAATTCTTGTATGCTGCAGGCTGTCATGTATGAGAACAAGTTGACTCTGCTTTTCAGCTTTGTCAAGAAGAAGAGAGTAAATGAAAAAGCCATTGAGGACATCCTCATCTTGCATTTGCAAGGAACAAGGCCAAGATTTGCCTACATCCTCTGTTCCTTGGGCTATGGCAAATGCAAGCCTGTTGTTGAGAATGTAGGCATTAGGGTGTGCCAAAGCAACATTGTAAATGCATGTGCAATTCATGCTGGATAACCTTGATAATAAATGATGTTAGCATATGTATATTTTTCAATAAACTGATGCATGGTGACTTGCCAACCAAAGACTTTTGCATTTGCAAACAACTCCAACAATAGAGTATCAATGAAGAAATGAGTTGCCACCTGAATAGTACTGGGCACTCCATGATAGTAGGTTAACACATTGGTGTTCTTGTGAACACTGAAATTATGATGGTATCTTTGAAAGCACTCTGCAAGGAATATTATATACTTATAACCAAGAGAGAATCACATATACTTGCTGTGACAATACATTGAGGTGGAGTAAATTGGCAATACACCATATTGAAGGGTGAACTGTGTTGCTTGATAAGTGACTGGTTCTGTCAACACACCCATGTGATAGTTGGGGCAATCTGAAGAAAGGCAAGTATGTGTTGGTGGATAAATATCACCATATGCTGCAGATTATATCAAGCAATTACCACAAAATTATGTTGCTAGACTTGCCCATCTTTTCAGCTTCACCATACCTATTGAATTCTTTGATATCATTGGTACTAGGTACAACCACATCTGCATGCCAAACTACATGACACAGCAGGACCCAGTAACTTTGAATGACATCAAGTCCTGCTCCAAGCACACCAGCCAATAGCCTCTCAACAGACCCAGGAAGATTTTCAGGTGGATAACATATATCCACAGTATGATGTTCAATTGCAGGTTTTGCCATGCAGGAGAACTTCATAAACCTGAGGAGATCATGAAATGATCTATCACCAAGCACTGGCAATTGCCCCAAAGACTTCCCAATATCACCTAAAGTGCACATAACAAAGGGTGCACAGCATATGTCTACAACAAGTTATCCAAGTCTAGATGGCAGGTGTAAACAACCCATCATGGTGAACATGACAGAAACCAACCCACAAGTGAGCCTAGATGACCAACAGATGCAAGCAGCAGGTACTAGGAAATCATGAGTACATACTATGGATTTGTAGAAACAAGGGCTAGCTACAAAGGTGTTTAATTCACCACTTATACTCCTAGGGATAATAGCACAGTCAGCAAATATCATAATTCACTTATCTGTGCAGAAAAAGGAAAACACACTCACAGATGCTGCACAGATCTTGCCTGGAGTGTCCCAATCTTTTGAGTTACTTGTAACAGACTAAGCAAGAAGATGGACAGGTTTTTTGTCTAAGTGACAGCAGTAGCAAGCAGGATGGGAGAGGGCTAACATAGACACAGCAGCAGCAAGGAGATGGGAGTGGGGGATGACTGAGGACGGCTCATGGTTATAAGTCAGATGCCAATCAGTGTGGGAAAACTTTCTGACTTCGTTCTGGAGAGCACAGCATCCAAAACAGGCTCTCTCTCTCTTGTTTGCTCTAAGTTTAAAATTTGTTTCTAGAGGTTTACAACTGTCACCAGAGACTTGCTGGCCTCTATCTAGCAATTATCTCCCAGTGGATTATATGTCCTCAGAAAGTGTAGTGTAATGTTCGCATTTTTGACTACCAATTAAGGTAGTGTTATGTAGTCTACATGTTTATTACCAAAAAAGTGTAGTGTATCAAGTGTAGTGTTGTGTAGATTAGTATATAGTGACTAGGAAATGTGTGGGAAATAATTGGTAAGCTAAGACTCGCACTTAGACACTTAGACTTGAAGTGCTGCAGTGGCCACTGGTCATGTGACTGTGAGAAGTTGAAATTTTCACCTGTGCATGCACACACTCCACTGCATCTCCTTTGCCCCACCTCCCACCTCTCCCCACTGCTGTCCCTCCACCAGATGAGGCTCTGTTCCAACAACAAGGTAAGATCCCTGATGAGTCATCCTTCTCCCACTGACATTCCCCCACCTAGAACCAGCAACAGCCCACTGTATGGTAGGTCTCTCGTTCTGGGAGTATTCATTGACCAAAGTGGGATGGAATCACTGCTGGTGACGAACTTTTGCACTAACTGGCTGATTCACAGATGGGGAACTCTCTAGGACTCCTGTCTCATACACATACAGTCCTGCTATATACCTATGAAGGAGAAAGGGAAAATTGAAAGGCATCATAACAAGATGTAAGGCTTGAAAGGATACAAGGACATGAAAATGTGAAGGTGTGAGATGTGAAACCATATCTGTACAAAGGAACATACAAGCTCCATCACCAAGTGGAGTTGACCCCTTACACCCCCCCTTTACTCTAACAGCAACTGACCTCAGTTGTGAGGCTAATCATCATCTGGAAGGCCTGTGAGATCTGCTGGGTCGATGAACTGAGTGACCTGGACCAATGTGCGCGAGCAGGCATGATAAGGCACAAGATGGAATGCTGCAAATTTGAGCCTCGAGATGGTACTATCAACCTCAGTGAGATGGTATGAGCCATTACGAGCATGGGAAACTATGACCACAGGTCCAAACACTGCAAGCATTTCACAATTTTTCTTCAGAAAACATGCTGAAAAAATTTAAGAAAGTGATACTCTTTTTTGACAGCTGTTTTCAAAGAGAAAAGGCAAAAATAATATTTTCTTTTCTTTGCATGACTTTCCACAAAACATTGATTGATGGTAATACCCATTAGCATAGAAGCTAATCAGCACTACCATCAATTCATTTTTTTGCACAGAAAAGACAAAGAAAACAAAATATTATATTTGCATTTTTTATGCAAACACAGCCCAAATAAAAGAGTATCTCTTCTTTCCATTTTTTCAACATATTTTGGCAAGAAAAATTGTGAAATGCTTGCAGTGAAAGTAACAAGGCTTGCATTTCACATTTGAGGCAGCCTCAATTTTCTTATTGAGGACGAGCACTAGGGCTCCAGGTTCAAATTTATAATCATGAATAGTATTTTTGAAACGATGCTCGAAGTCCTGAATGGATGTGAACTGGCTCTGGAGTACTCGTAAGCACATTTCAGCAAGATCATCCTCTTGTTTGGCAAGCTGGCATGCACAGATAGCAACAAGCTCAACAGTAGTGAGACGTGAAGTGATCTCTGGGATGAGGAAGGTGGACTCTGTGATGTCGAAGGGGAGTAATGGCTCAACACCATGTGGCATATAGTATGGAGAGTAGTTCGTCAACTTTCGAGTGGTGATGCTGGGAATGCCAGACTGAGACCCTCGTCATGTGCTCTGTTGTCACTATGTACAGTGAGCAACAAAAACGTTGCAATGTTTGCAACATTTTGATTATGTGTAAGATATCTTGGGATTGGTTGTGGCTGTGCTAATGCTATAGGGAAGACAATTGTAGCCCTTGGTCCCAGCTTTCTATTGGTGGTCTTTCCAAGCTCAGGAGTGAAGTGGCCGTGATGGTATGGGCCAATTACTAAGGCCTATGCATTGCAATGTTTTTGTTGCTGACATCATGGTGGATGCAATCTACAATGTGGAGTATGTATTCATGGCAGGAATGCCAGCTATTGATTACATAATATATCCCATGATCAATCCAATGATTTGTCAGCATGTAAACAAAGCCAAACATTGAACTTGCATCATTTATCCTCTATCCTGTACCACAACTCCAAAAACTGCCTATCTGGCTCATCAGGGTTACTCTGTCAGGGAAATGTCAGCAAAATCTGGTCCTCACAGCACTACCATGAGTAGGGTGTATGGCCAGCACCATTTGTTCCTTAACAAAGCTGCAAAAAGTCACCCCTGTGCTGTTTCCCCCACTGATGCCTGAGAGGTCCTGATGCTAATCCATACTGGGAAAGCTGGAAATTCCATGGAGGTCAGTCTGGCACTTCAGGACATGAAGAGTGAACTAATATGCTCCCAACTAATGTATTTCTGCCAAAGAGAAGGTGATACCAAGGTTGGGTTGAGCCATAGCCTCCTTTGCTCACTAGGTGGTCATCAAGGGTCAGCAAGAATATGGCCTGTACTGAACTGTGGATGCCTGGGAAAGGAACATTTGGTCATTAGTGACCAACGGAAACACTGAGGGACACATTGCAGCAAGGAATCTGCACCCTGGAAGCCCAGTAGGCTATCCCACCCATGACCACCCAGTGTGCAAAGGAGGCTATGGCTCAACCCAACCTTGGTATCACCTTCTCTTTGGCAGAAATACATTAGTTGGGAGCATATTAGTTCACTCTTCATGTCCCGAAGTGCCAGACTGACCTCCATGGAATTTCCAGCTTTCCCAGTATGGATTAGCATCAGGACCTCTCAGGCATCAGTGGGGGAAACAGCACAGGGGTGACTTTTTGCAGCTTTGTTAAGGAACAAATGGTGCTGGCCATACACCCTACTCATGGTAGTGCTGTGAGGACCAGATTTTGCTGACATTTCCCTGACAGAGTAACCCTGATGAGCCAGATAGGCAGTTTTTGGAGTTGTGGTACAGGATAGAGGATAAATGATGCAAGTTCAATGTTTGGCTTTGTTTACATGCTGACAAATCATTGGATTGATCATGGGATATATTATGTAATCAATAGCTGGCATTCCTGCCATGAATACATACTCCACATTGTAGATTGCATCCACCATGATGTCAGCAACAAAAACATTGCAATGCATAGGCCTTAGTAATTGGCCCATACCATCACGGCCACTTCACTCCTGAGCTTGGAAAGACCACCAATAGAAAGCTGGGACCAAGGGCTACAATTGTCTTCCCTATAGCATTAGCACAGCCACAACCAATCCCAAGATATCTTACACATAATCAAAATGTTGCAAACATTGCAACGTTTTTGTTGCTCACTGTACCTCCTCCTCACCACTACATCTACTTGAGACCCCTGCCACCCAATCACATGACCCCACTGCTTCTTGCTCCTACCACCCCTGACTCCCTGTGCACACCTCTGCCCCTCCCCATTCCATCTGCCCCCTACTAACCAGGCAAACCCCTGGGTTTGCTACTCCTCTCCATCCTCTTCTTCACTCGTCCAACTACTGCTGTCCTCTACCTCTCCTGGCTCTCCTTCCATCTCTCTCCTACTCTGCTCTTCCCTCTCTGCTTCCTGGAGCTCTTCTAGCACTGATCCCTCCCTTGGGACAAACAGTTGTAGCCTTCTTGCATGCACCAACCCTCCTATTGGGAACCCTTCCAGCATCGTCACCCTATACGAATTTCCTAGCTTCTCCACCACTCTTCTTGGCGCCAACCACCTGGGTAGCAACTTCCTCAAGCTCGTCATCATGAAGTCTAGTGCGTTGTCATAGACCTGTACCAGATCGCCTTCCCGGAACACCACTTCTCCCACTGCTGACTTGGTTACCCTTCGATCGAACGCTACCTTTCGTCTGTCCGCATGCCTGATTGCCTGGCTGGCCCCGTCTAGCCACTGTTGCTCCACATAGGCCATTTGCACTTCTACATCTTTGTCCATTAATGTGCCTGTTGTGTCCTCTATCGGTGTCCGTGTTGTGTTGACTACAAATCCTAGCAGCAGCTCCTTTGGTGAAAGGTGGAATGCTGGAATTACTCGCTCGTTCAACTACCGTACCACCTCTTCAAAGTGGGTTGGCCATGTCGCCAGCATGTTTGCCATGTCTGGTGTGTCGTCCTCGCCCTCTCCCACTTCTGGGCTGCACATTCGTTTTAACCATCCTAAGAGCTTCCCATTAGCATTCTCCACCAGGCTGTTCACCCATGGTGCATATGCAGCTACCACATGTTGCTCCACTTCATTGGCTTCACACCATGCCCAAACCTCGCCATTGTTGAAGTGTGTCCCTCCATCTGTCATGAACACTTCTGGTGCCCTGAACATTCATCTGACTTCCTGTAGTCCCTCCACCATTGTCTTCGCTGTCCTGTGTGTTTTGAGTTTGAACCCCCACACATACTGCGAATATGTGTCTAGCATCAGCAGTACTGTGTGGTACCCACCTTTGCCTTTCAGTAGGCTGAGATAGTCTGCCACCATTAGCTTGAAGGGATGCTGCCTTGTTATTGGGTAGAGCAGTGAGTGCAAGTTCGTGTTGCTGAAATTCTTGCATTGCAGGCACTGATGTATGGCTTGTACCACTGATAGGTCGAGTCTCGGGCTATAGAATTTGTCCATCAGTCGTAGTTTCACTAGGTCCCTACCCCAATGACCATTATTCTTGTGTTCCTGCCCTGCCGCTTCAACCGCTTCTTCTTGTGTGATGCATTTGACCTCTGGTCTTGCCCTGAGAGATTTGACTGATGGTAAGCACCACAGCTTTCCCTCTTTGATCTGGTATCCCTCTGCTCTGCGTCTTGCCCTTCTTTGCTCCCTACTCGCATCCTCCTTATCTAGCTTGGTGATGGCTTCCACCACCTCTAGAAACAGCGGCTCGTTAGCGAACCTGTGTCGTAGTTCGGCCATGGCAGGGTCTTGGCCTATTGCAAACAAATCATTCATGATTCCTTTCATTGCTTCCCAGTCTTTGCTAACTGTCCAAGCGCTGCCGTCTCCTGGTTCTACTGGTCGTCCTGTGTGCATGTGGCTCAGCACATCTGCTGTGTTGTTTGTTTTGCCTGGTCTGTGCCACACATCCATGATCTGGTATGCCAATATGCAGTCTCTCCATCTTGCATGTACTGTTGACAGGCATTCACTGCATAGTGTGTCTCTGAGCACTATGCAGTCCATCTCTACTTCCACCAGGAACCCCCATACCATGTCGCTGAAGTGGTCGAATCCGAACTTGAGGGCTGCAAACTCCAGGATGTATGGTTTGTATCTTTCCTCTGATGGCAATGTTCTTTTCGATGCAAACCCTACCAGGTGGATTTCTGTGGTTACTTCTCTGTTCACCTTCACAATGCTAAACTTCTGTGACAGAACAGCTCCAAACCCTTCTTTACACCCATCCGTCATCAGTATGAACATTGTCCCATCGAACTTTGGGGCTTTTAGCACCAGCTCCATTACCAGCAGCTGCTTTAGGCATAGGAAGGCCTTCATATGTATGTTGCGGTGTCCAGTACTTTTCTAGCAGTCTGTCTCATAGGTATTGGCGGTACCTCTTCTTTCCTGCTTTCATTGACGGGTCTGGAAGGTCGAGGTTCCTTTGTAGATCTGTGAGCAGTGCCACTATTCGTGCATAGTCCTTGATCAGCGACCTGAAGTACCCTGTTAAGCCTAGGAAGCACATCAGCTCTAGTAGCATTGCTGGCACTTTCCATTTAGCTATGGCCTCCAGCTTGGCTATGTCTGGTTTAATCCTGGTTTTGCTGATTCTTGCCCCTCCAAAGACCACTTCCGAGAAGAATAGCTTTGTCTTCGGTGGGGACAGTGATAGATCTCGCTCCTGGCACCTAATCAGGAACTTGCGTACTCAGCATAGTAGCTCTGCAAATTCATTCCCTGCCATTCCATTGTCGTCCACAAATGTCTCCAGTTGCAACTCCATGATGATGTCCCTGAATGCCAGCTTTGTCATGTCCGAGAAGCACGCTGGTGCTCCCAGAAGTCCCATGGGCATCCTTTGGTAGCACTGGAATCCCCGTCCTTCCATATATATGCACATGTACAGTTGGTCTTCTTTCTCCACCTCTACTGCATAGAACCCAGATGCCAAGTCCACCATGCACACATACTTGTGTCCTGCTAACCTCTGCTGTTTTGCTCTTATATCGCCCTGTAGCATTGGTGCCACCGTCACCACCTTATTGATTTCCACAAAATTTTGACAGACCCACTACTTGGGTTTACCCTCCAGCACCCATTTGCTTGTTGCTGGTGGTGGTCTTGTTGGTAAGTCTGTGCTCGGCATTTCCCCATGCCATACACACTTGTCCTCAACTATCCATCTGATCTCATCTATCGTCAGCCCTGGTGCTCCATGTGCCTTCTGCGCCAGCACAGTGGGGTGCACCACTTTAACCTTGTCCGATCTGATGTCCCTTAATATGCCTGCCTTGTTGAACTCGTCCAACACCAGTAGGTACCATTCCTTCTGGGCTTGTGTCAGCAGCTTCTGATGGACTTTTAGGGGAAACTTAGTGTCTTGTGGGATGTTCAGTCTGAACTTGAGGAAGTCCACTGGCTTGACTTCTCGCACCAACAATGCAAACATATCTGCAAACTCTGCTACCAGCTCTTTCACCTGCTGGAGCTTGTCCAGTGGTAAGTCTCCATATTCCACTGTTTCCACCACCCTCTGCACCCTGGGTGGGTAGAATGGGCCTTTGTCCATGGGTCTTGTGAACACCTCTTGTTCGTCCTCCATGTCCACATTCATCTCCGCTAGCTGCTCTTCTCTGCCCCTCTCCTCTTCTCCTTCCTGCTTCTCTGCTACCACCACTTGTACTCCGCTCATCTCTCCCTCTTCTCCATCCTCCTCTCCCAGGCCTCGCACCTTCCTAGCTTCTGGCACCCATGTGGGCAGCACTGATGCCGGAATGTTCCTCCCCACGAAGTTCGCAACCTTATGCTTCTCATTTCAGTGTGGCAACATGATCGAATCTGACCCGTAGTCGTGTACTGCTTTGGCTCTATCCAATATGGGTTTTCCTACCAACATTCTCCATGCTCCTCCACTTGGGAATACCTTGAACGATGTGCTGATCATCACCGGTCCCCACCACCCCTTGCCTGACCACGTGCCTCTGGACCATACTAACAACCCATCTGCCATTCTCAATGTCTGCATGGACGGACTCAGGCTGGCTAGCCTTCCTGCTACTCTTTGGTATGCCTCCAAATCGATGGCGTTTATCATGGCCCTGTTGTCGACCATTGCTAGAAACCTTATGCGCTCCCCTTGTGGGCCTTCCAAGCTTGGTACTGCTAGAAACAGATGGCTTTTGTGTGTGCTGACTGGCTTTCCTGTTGCATCCACCACATAGATATCAACGATTGTATTCATCTGAGTCTCTATGTTATGGCTAGCCTGCTGTTTGTCCTTTACTGCCTCCTGTGCCATGTTGTTGTTGGGCAGATCCACCTCTGGGACTACAACTGATCCACTGTTGTTTGCAGTCCCAGGTCGTTTTCCTCCTGCTCCCACTCCCACACATTCTGATACTCCATCTGACCTTTGTTTTGCCATGTGTCCCACAGAGTTACTGCATGTACCAATGTTGCTGCTTGGTTTGGTTGCACGATGCCCTGGGTCGTTGGCCCCCCATAGCTTGTCTGCATCATTGTACCCCATACTTGAGTTGCCCTTCTTAGCATTCCTGCCACTAACTGTCTCCAGCGTGTTTCGTGTGGTTTGAGTGTCTCCTGTGCCATGCAGGTACTGCCCACATGCAGTGGGTCTGTGACCAGTCCGCATGTGAAGCATTCGCCTGCTCCCACCGCTGCTGTTCCTGGCTTCAATGGGTACAGTCTTTCTAGGGATGGGGGTGCCTCATATCCATGTGCCTTGTGCCACAACTCGATGTCCATCTCATACTGGTGCCTTCCTCCCTCTGTGTTCAGCCTGTGGGGGAGTGCATTTGCTTTTTCGAGTATTTGCGACCTTGTTAGTGGCATCCATTGCATCCTGGGGTATGTCCCATAGCCTGTGTTTGTTCCCTGCACAGCAAGTGCTTGGTGTCCCATTCCAGCACACTGCCCTTGCATGTGCGATGTGATGGTTGGTCGTGGTACTGCCCTTGTGCTCATTCCCACCGATTGGAGGCTTAGGTTGTTCATTTGCTGCTGGAGGAGTGCATTCAGTGCGTGGTCCCTTGCTCGCTCCCTGCTCTGTTTCTCCTTATTTCGCCTGAGCTTCTCCACTTTAACGTTTTGGACTGCCGCTACGAATTCCTCCCAACTTGAGTAGTCTTCATCAAGTTCGTCCCTGAGTACCTGTGGCATTCCCTCTACCACACTTGTGATCAACATTCCCCCAGCATCTCCCATGCTCAGCGCTAGTTGCTTGGCCTTTTCAGCCCACAATACATGCCCATAGTCGCCTGCTCTCCCCTCTTCCATCCACTCTCCTACTTCCTCTTCTTTCAACACCTGGTCCTTGATCTGCTCTCTCTGCTGCACCCTAGTCAGTTTGGGCCATCTCGCTGGTGGCCACCTCTCCATGAATGCTGCCTTTAGTGCTCCCATGTCCGCTTTATCCTCTGATGGTAGGTCTGCAAACCAGTCATCTGCATAGCTTCCTGGCGCTAACTGGAGCTCGAAACGGGCTACTTTTCTTGTCTCCAACCACGAGTCTGGTATCACTAACTGAAACTGGGCGAACCATTCCGTTGGCTCTTCTCGGTTGCTATAGTCTCTGTGGAACAGTGGTACTATTTTCGCTGTTTCTGCCGTTGTCCCATGGTACATGTTCTGCATCTGCGACGTGTATGCTGTTCCTGGTTTGAACTGTATGTGTGGTGGCTGCATGATTGTTGGCTGATGTTGCCTACTGTAGTGAGTTGTTTTTGGGGTTGGGGAAGGGGGTGTTGTTGACCTAGTGTTCTGGGGCTTATACATGTATGTTGCTGTTGGCGTTGTAAAGATGGCTGGTTTCAGCCTGAACCCTAGGCTGTCCTCTGTATTCTGCTGCATATCTGCTTCTGCTGCCATTGGTAACCCCTGTGCAGCTTTCTGTTTCCCTTTGTCAATTCCACATGCTTTTGTGCTCTCGTCCGATGCTGGAGATTCTGTGATGCTGCTTTCTGAGGTTGGTTCACTGTCCATGTTTTGATCCCGTTGCCCAATTCCTCTGAGTGACACTACCATGTGCAGCGAAATTGGGTCTGTTGCCACTCGCTTTCCCGAGGTTCGAATTCCTCTCTTGTCACCAGATGGGAATGCCAGACTGAGACCCTCATCGTGTGCTCTGTTGTCACTATGTACCTCCTCCTCACCACTACATCTACTTGAGAACCCTGCCACCTGATCACGTGATCCCACTGCTTCTTGCTCCTACCACCCCTGACTCCCTGCACATGCCTCTGCCCCTCCCCATTCCAACGCGGTCAGCCCAAAACACATGTGGTGCCACAATGGGCCAGCAAGTAATGTCACTGTCACATGCTTTCACTAAGGAGTCCCAGATGGTATGATGCGAGCATTCAACAATGCCACTTGCCTGAGAGTTGTAGGCAGAAATACAGATGTGGCGAATATGGTACTTTTCCTCCAGAAACTCAAGGGCAGCGACAAAGGGAGTCCCATTGTCAGTGACAATTTCCTCCAGTCCTCCCCATCTACACAGTATCTCCTCGAATATAAACACACCAATAGTCCTGCCTGTTTCTGTTCATAGCATTCTCCATTCCGGCCATGCAGAAAGGGAGCAATGAGCCTGGACCATGTACAAATACCCATGAGCTGTGGGCATGTGCATGGAGTCGATGTAGGCTTTTTGGAACAGGGGAGCAGGGACAGCAGTTACAGGAGGAACAACGACCTTTTCGACAGAACAGATTTGACATTGGTGGCCTGGTTTAATGTACCATGCAAGGTCCTGGTCGAGGGTTGGCCACCAAAACCGGTCAGCAATAGTGCATTGGGTTGGGTATATACCATGGTGCCCCAGAGTATCATGTGTCTCCTGAAGAATGCGGAGGCAATCTGCAAGGTTCAGCAGTACAATCTGGTGATGACCATACTTCTCTTTTCTCCATAACGTGTCTCCCTGCCTGAAAAACTGTGCTGAGTGCTTAATGATGTGCTTACACTCGTGAGTGGAGAGGGTGGGCGAGAGTGTGAGGTTGGTTAGATAGGATCCAATGGCTCGAAGTTCGCCATCTCATTTTTCGGTATCATCATTCGTCGGGATCTCAATGGTTTCAGTTATTCCTTCCTACTTCCACTGTTCCGTCATCTGCTTGATGTGCCACCCACAATGCACAACCTAAAACTTCATCTATCCATTCATCTATCTCCTCTTCTCCTTCTTCCTTGCTATCATCCCCGCTCCTCCTTCTCCTGGACAACCCATCAGGACCTTGATGTTTCATAGCAGAGACGTGATGTAGTTTGAAATCGAAAGTTTGTATGCCAGTGAGCCAGCGGTTCATAGAGGCATTTGGTTGGATGCCAGGATTGTTCAGCATGCTGGTAAGGTATTGTGCATCGACCTCAACAACGAGGTTCTTGTCACTGATGACCCAGACTTTGACTGCTTTGAGTGCCCAAAACAGACCATACAGCTCAATTTTTGCTTGCAAGTAGCAGGATTCACGATCATTCCAGGTAATAAAGCCGAAACGGGCAGGACAGTGATGTGCTTCATCGTCCAGCTGGGAAAGGATAAAACCAACAGCAATGTTAGATGAGTCAACAGCAAGGACAACCTCATTCAGAGAGGTATAATCAATGGGACAGATGGCGGGTGAATGAACGATGGCATCCTTGAGACAATCCATGGCATGTTGTTCCTCGTCACCCCACATGAAGGGTACATTCATCCTTGTAAGGTGAACGAGAGGGCGAGTGATGCTAGTGAAGTCCTTGATCCAGATACGAACTGTCCCAGCCATTCCAAGAAACCCACACACGTCTGTTTTGCTTTCGCAAGGGGGCCAGCTACGTATTTTCACGACCTTGGAGTCATTGGGGATGCAGCCATGGTAGTTACAGGTTTGGCCAATGACAGTAACCTGGGCCTGGCACACAAAAAGCTTCTTTGCTGAAACTGTAGCGCCTGCATGCTTGAGACGATGGAGAACACAATTCATGTCACAACAATGTTCCCAGACAAAGTGGCAAATACCCAAGTTCCCTGGAATAGTTTCATATCCACCATCGGGCAGCTCATAACGAGTGCGGGGGCCTAAGACATTGATGTTGTCTTGGAAGTTCAGAGCGACCTCAATCTCATGTTGAAGAATAAAGGCGACATCATTCTGGAAAACCACAGGGGAGTCAGTCCATCCCTGTGGGAGGACTGTGAGTCGAAAGGTACCCAACAGGGTTTGAAAGGTAGTCAGGTCACGAGACTCTTCTGTGAGTGGGCGGTGGTCATAGCCTACAAATAAGTCCATCATAGTATAAATGGCATGCCCAGCAGACTGCTCGGCAAAGTGTTCAACATAAGGAAGGGTGGCCACATCTTTCACTGTCACTGCATTGAGTGGCTGGAGGTCATGGATGATGCAGATCAAGCCATTCTTCTTTGCAACACAGAACCAACGTGACTGATAAGAGCTGTTTGACGGCTCATAAACACCAGAGCTGATCTTGGCCTGGATCTGCTTGATGACCTTGTCACAAATACTGGGTGGAATTGGAGGCTGCCGATGAGCCCATGGCATGTGCTCAATAGTAGGAATGATGACTGGGGGAAAGTAGTCATCCCAGAACCGACCTTTTTCTGACTCATCCCAAGCTAATGCGGACTCATTGTTCAAGAGGACCTGAGCCACAAGCTTACATTCTTCAGGCCACAAAAAGTCATTTTCGAAGACCCCAAGTTCAGCCAGGCATTCCACTGTGAGACATGTGCCCAGTACAAACTCCAGGGGCTGACAAGAGATGGGAGGCAGCATGAGAAGTGGGTCTTCAGGGATACAACAAATGATTCGAGCATGTTGCAGCATTGTTGTGGCGACCAGTTTGACCTTATTAGCAACCTTTTTGTAGGCAAAGATGTGCCAAACAGGGTCAAGATCATACTGCTGATGGAGGACCTCCTCGCTGAAAGATGTGGCAGATAGAGAGAGAAACATCAAGGAGGGGTGGGCAGTACGCTGTGGGCATGCAGGCGCAGGTGATGATACAACTGGAAGAGAGGTTGTGGATGCATGAAATGGCTGAGGTGTGGTAGCAACATGCCGAGTAATCGAGGGGTTGCTTGGGTCATGAATGGTAATGTGGACATCACCCTCTGTCTCCTCCTTGCTGAGACATACAAGGTGCTGCCATGGTTGACCTAGGAGAAGCCTATATGGAGCAGTGGGAATAACATAAGCATGCACCCATGTAACTATACCATTTACAATGATCTGGAGCATTTCGACACAACTGGGCATGTCCTGTGTGCTACCATTAGCAGTCTGCATGCACATACGAATGTGAGGGTTGATTGGGGCCTGAGACCTCTGCCAAACATCCTCCCGGATCACAACAATTTCGGAACCCTCATCTAGAAGTGCAAGATCCTCATGCACACCATTGATGTTGACTGCTATTTCACGGAGAGGTGTTGAGTGCTCGACATGGAGGGGGGCAGACAGGCATGAGGTGGTCATGTTGGTCGCAGTGGAGGTTGGGATGCATTGCATGCGGGAATACTCGACTAGCTCTTTGCAAACCTCCGGGCTGACAGCAAGGATATCACTGACAGTGAGGTTTGGGACAACTGCACCGAGGATCTGGCCAAGCATGAGATGTGAGGCATCCAGTCATGCTGCCTTGGATTCGTAAGTATAGGTGGGCTTTTGGGGTGACATCCCCAAACCCATTGGGTCAGAAGCTGCCACACATCATGTAGTCCCTTCAACTGCTGGAACACTGCCCCCAAGCACTAGTGGATCCAGTTTTTCTTCGTCTGAACCCTGTTGGAGCAGCTCGTGACTCGGAGGACTGCCACCTGGCTCTGATACCACCGCTCATGCTTTGCTCCGAGTGACTGCAAGGACATCATAATTGTCTTCCACATCTACGATGACTGCATTGTTGCCTGAGACAGGGCAGCACTGAAACAAATAAGTCCCAGTTTCAGTTGCAAGACTTGTAGTGGCAGTGCTGGAAGGTGGCCAAGTATTCATGGGATGCTGAGGGTTCGAAGCAGGGGTAGGTTGAGGCAGGGATACCGGTGGAGCAGGAGGTGGGCCATATTGTTCATCGATAGTTGTTTGGAGTAGGCCAGTTGTCAGGTGATGCTGGATATGGGTGTGATCAGGGAAGGCAAGGTAATGATCAACATGGACAATCTTTCCTGCATGCAAGTAGGACCCAACAGTCCAGCACTCTGGGATGCGATGAGGACCTCCACACATGAAGCAGGTATTGGGTGGACGTGGGTATGCAGTTGTGGCTGCATGGATGCTAGACTGTGGAATGGGGGGTTGACAATTGACCTTTGCTGGAGGCACCCACAGCTGAGCTACCAATGGTGCTAGGCAGGCCATCTGTGCATAGCAGCCTGCATAGGCTGCATCATCAACGCTCAACACATGCATACGATGGGCAAGGTCGCCAACTTCATTGATATGAGATTTCCCAGGAACAGCAGGGTCCAGGTGAACTGTCCTGGTCTGAACAGCCTGAGGCTCATCTTTTCGTTGGCCATCATCACTGTCAGAGTCATCCACCATAAATGGGGCAGGTCAAGAGGCCACAGTCTTGGTGTGAGAGGTGGCAGGGCAGTCAAAGGATTTTAAGTGGAGGGAGAATGGATCATCGTAGTCAGCATTGAAGGTGTCATCGGCAAGAATGAAATGCCCAGCCGCTGTGACTTCATCCCAATCAGGGGGTTCTGTACGACTATAGCCATAAGGATCCTGCATCTCCAAGTGGTGAGAAATGGCCATGTGAACACGAGATGGAAGACCATGCCAGAACAACTTGTTCCGGTCCTGTTCTGTAAGTTTTCCCTGACCAACAAGGAAGACAGCAATGGGGTGGAACTGGCAATAATACCTCATGAGCTCTGTTTCTGTGGAAATATTCACCTCAGCATGATTGCGAACAACACATGCTAGATCCCAGTAGGTATAGGTGACACCTTTCTCTGCACCTGGGTACTGCTTGAAAACATTGACCTTGAGAATATCATACTTAGAGGTCTGAAAACCAGGAAGCGAAGTCCACAATTCCTTAGTCTCCAAGTCGACATACCAAACAACCATGAAACATTTCTCATGGTCCAAGAGACCACAGGATACAGCCAGAGCTTCAAAGCGATCAAAGAAGTCAAGAAGGGTTGATGGCATACCCAGAAAGGTTGGAGCCTTGCCTGACCCAGGAGCTGGCATGGCATGAATTCCTTTTGAGGAGATTGACATTGCTGACACTGGGACAATGTGTGAAATGGATGATGGTGGGGCCAAAGGGTCATCAGGGGGATCAAGCGGCATGGATGATGGTGAGAGGGGTTCTGGAAGCGATATACGAGGTACAATTAGTGTATGAGTAGTTGTCGAGGGTGATGGAGGACGAGACACAAGTGCCAAAGGTTCCAGAGATGACAAGGAGTCTAAGCTTGAGTGGGAACTGGGGGTGTCAGAGGGAAGTGGCATAAACGAAGTTGCAGGGGACAGGTCTGTACTTGGGGTTGTAAGGGCAGAAGCAGTCGATCTAGTGACGTGGGTAATATCTCGAGAGACAGAGGCCACAGGAGCCTTTCTAATGTGTGGCGGTGGAATAGCTGGTGAATGGGTGTGATCACGGTTGCAAGACGATGCGGGGGGGGGGGGGGGCAGCCAATAATGTGGACTGCTTGGAGTCAGAGAAACGAGCTGGGCGAAGGTGAAAAGGCATTGTGGAAGACAGGATGCAGCTCTATTGATAGGCAATGGGGACAATCTGAGACAGATTGCAGGGGTACAGAGCTTGATTCACGGTGGGCTCCAAGTGTATGGTAGGTCTCTCGTTCTGGGAGTATTTGTCGAACAAAGTGGGATGGAATCACTGCTGGTGATGAACTTTCGTGCTAACTGGCTGATTCACAGACAGGGAACTCTCTAGGACTCCCGTCTTGTACACATACAGTCCTGCTATATACCTATGAAGGAGAAAGGGAAAACAAAACTGAAAGGCATCATAACGAGATGTAAGGCTTGAAAGGATACAAGGACATGAAAATGTGAAGGTGTGAGATGTGAAACCATATCTGTACAAAGGAACATACAAGCACCATCACCAAGCAGAGTCGACCCCTTACACCACCCAGAACAGCAACATCTGCAATGACTGGTGGGTAAGCTCCCCCCCTCCTTGGTCCTCCCTCTCTCACCCCTCCTCCCATCTAGCTCCTCTAGCACTAACAACCCCCACCCCAACCCTCCTTCAAGGTAATTCCCCCCTCCCCTTCTCCAGTCCAGATGCTGATGCCCATTCCCCCCCTCTTACCATCCATCTCATACATTGATTTATTACCAAGTAGAATAATGTGTATGTATTGTAGATATTGTGCTAAATGAATTTGTTGGCTCCTTCATAAAAAGTGTGAACTAAAAGAAGCAAAAAAAGCAAAAATGGCAAAGTATGGCAAGCTTGGGATGATGACATTGTGGCTCTATTTGGCTATTTATCCTCCTTTTCCACTATATGTGTCTATATGTCACTATATTTAAGGGGGAATGGTTGGGGTGCCATAGATGCCATAGTTGTCCCTATGGCATCTTTAGTGATAAATAGCGGAATATAGTGATATATAGTGATAAAGAGTGAATAATGGCACTGTCAGTTTTTCCTGATGCACTGACTTGTGGTCTAAACAATGCAGGCAAACTTCAAGCCCTTTCCAGTGTCCTCTACAGCCCAAGCACTGCCATTCAACTCACCTTGTCATACCACTGGCTCCCATTATGCCTTGTCAGACCTCAACCAGGCTCCAAGGACTATCAAAGTCAATATCTCTTCATGGGTTCAGAGGATGCATTCAGCACACAATGTTACTGCAGGCAGGGGGAGACAGGCAGATTGCCTCCACAACAATGATGAGCAGCACATTACAGACCTTCAATGTGTGTCCTCTTTTTTTGTTTTTTCACTCATTGTTATGTAGCCTGATTTCCATAGTGCTGGCTGCCAAAGACCAAGATGCTGTAGACTGAATGTTCGAGGACCAAGGGATGAATATAGAAAATGGCAAACCTGTACCCCTCAGTGGCCCAGATTCAGACAGTGATCATGAGGATGATGACAAGTTCTCAGGACTGCCAGAACATGTCTCTGGATGGTTTGATCTCTTCTCTTGTGTAGCCTTACCTACACTAATGGTAGTATGCTAGGTGCCGAGCAGACTGTCAAGATTGCAGGGACCATATCAAGCTTCAGATTAATCATTGGGATGCCCAGTTTTCGCTCTCGCAGTTCTGACAATGGTTTCTCAGTAGAGGACCATCCTGAGGCATTTGTCATGCCTGCAAACCCTTCCTGTGACATCATCACTGATATAGAACTTGTTGGTATCTTCAGTAAGTTGTGAAAGCTGTGGCATCCAAGTAGTGCTGTTTTCTTATTTGGCCTTTCATCCAGCCCAGTGCAAGGCAACACTGATAGCATGCCTGCATCATATGTTCCCTAATGAAAAATCAACCTATTGGCTGAGTAATGAGGAAGTTGACAACTTCAAATATGAAGTCAAAGCCAGACAGGTATTTTTAATTTAATGATACATTGTCCCCATTCACTAAACAGTGCCATGAAGACACAGGGACCACATACCAACACACATGCAGAGAACTATGATGATGATTGGTCTGCAGAAGCATCTGATGTGTCCAAAGAGTTTAATTGCATTGACCAATGGTGCAATGCCAGGGCTGACATGCAGAAGAAGATGTTCATTGTGTTTGAGGAGTCTGGAATCTTTATTGCCACTTGTTGGCATCACTTCATTCTCTTGGCTTGCAATATGATAAAGAGTGGTAAATGTAAGTATTGGGTTTCATCTGTCTTCAGCAGTATTTACAGTTTCAGTGCAAAGTATCCACTAGCAATGATCAACCGCTTAGCTGCCATATATGGTCCAAATGGTGCATGTGCTTATGATATTGGCTGCACCTTTGTGAAGACCATGAGCACCAGTAGCATTGGGCCAAGGCTATGAGAGCTTGGTTTATGTTTTATGGTTGGTGCATTTCATGGACATGCACATAATTGCCTTTGTCAGTTGGGATGGCATCTGATGTACAGTGAGTATGTGTTCACAGCCTTCCCCCTCCATATTACCAGTGCTTTCAATGTACAGTGAGTGAAAAAATGTGTGCAATGTTTGGCTGTTTTGTACTAAGTCCAGTGTAGCACCATGAGGCATGGGAATCATGCTTAGCCTTGGTGAGATGGATGGTAGCATTGACTCTTAGCTACAAAATGGTCCCATGGTGATTTGGTGCAGTAGTCCTTGAGATATGTCAATTATAAAACAGGTACATCTTTGCACATGTTTATTCACTTTTGGTTTGGCAGTAGAATCTGGGGGAAATGAAGGAATAATTGTGGTTGTGGGTCCTACAAACAAAGATACACACATAAACATTACATCTGAGTTTGAATATGTTCACATGCTTCTTTATTCCCAACCTTTACCACCATGAGATCTCTCTCTGTCACCCAAAGGAATACTATCCTGACTATGCTTGATTCTGGTCATTCTCCTGCTTCTATTGCCTCTAGTACTGGCCTACATCACTCTACCATCTCTAGGCTTCATTCCAAGGAGCATTCCAGCCTGCAAAAGTCCACTGGAGGTCATCCATCCAAGCTCTCCCCTGCTAATATCTGCCATGCCATCCACCTCATCTCAACTCAGAAGGCAGAAAATGCTGTGCAGGTGACCAAAACCCTCACCAATATTATCAACCAACCCCTCCACCCAAATACTGTCTGCCAGCACTTGAAAAAGAGTGGTATGAAGGCTGTGGTAAAGCAAAAACAACCTATCCTCTCTGCCAAGCATCACAAGGCAAGGTTAGACTTTGCCTATGCTCACAAAGACTGGACTTTGGAGGACTGGAAGAGGGTGGTATGGTCTGATGAGACTAAAATCAATTGCCTGGGGTCAGATGGGTGCAAATGGGCATGGAAAAAGCCAGGGGAGAAGTTGAATGATAGGCTAGTAGAGGGGACACTGAAGTTTGGAGGAGGTTCTCTGATGATGTGGGGCTGTATGCCTTTGGAGGGTGTTGGATATGCTACCAAGATTGATGGTAGGATGGATGGGGACCTATACCTTCAAATTTTGAAGGATGAGCTACAAGAGTCCCTTGAATATTATGGTCTCCATCCTCCTGACATCATCTTCCAGCAGGACAATGACCCCAAGCACACCTGCAAGCAGGTCAAGGAGTGGCTAGAAGAGCAGGATTTTAGGACCATGGTATGGCCTGCACAGTCCCCTGACCTTAACCCTATAGAACATGCCTGGGGTTACCTCAAGAGGAGGCTTGCAGAGTATGAACACCCACCCAAGGGGATATTGGAGTTGTGGGAGAGGACTCAGGTGGAATGGAACAACATACCAGCTAAAGAGTGTCAGAAGTTAATTGAGAGCATGCCTAGGAGGGTTGAGGCAGTGCTTAAAGCAAAAGGAGGCTATACCAAGTACTGATATCCCTTAGATACCCCTCACTTTTCAAAAGTGAATAAACATGTGCAATGATCTACCTGTTTTATAATTGACATATCTCAAGGACTACTGCACCAAATCACCATGGGACCATTTTGTAGCTAAGAGTCAATGCTACCATCCATCTCACCAAGGCTAAGCATGATTCCCATGCCTCATGGTGCTACACTGGACTTAGTACAAAACAGCCAAACATTGCACACATTTTTTCACTCACTGTACATTGAAGGCACTGGTAATATGGAGGGGGAAGGCTGTGAACATGTTTTTTCAGCATTCAACAAACTAGCCTGAAGTACTCACCATGCAACTCAGTTCCATTGATGCCAAGCTATCAAACAACATACCACATTTTGGAACCAGGACAAATATGAGGCACTTTGTATGTATCATTCTCACTAATTCTCATTCCCCCCTGATATCTTTATCAGCATGTTTTATTTGGAACCATTACTGAGAAGTGATGGAGTCAGTCCATCACCTCAGTAGTGAACTTAGTTTTCTCAAGGCTGCATTAAATATTACTGATGATGGTTTCCCTCAATTTATTGCTGAAGAGCATGTGTATCTCAACTCCCTCAAGCAACCACTGGTTCAGGATGCACAAAAAATTCATTATGTGCAAGTCCTTGATGACCTCAAAAAGAAAAGGTATGGTCATCTCAGTTACTCCATATATTGCAGAACTGAATCAGCAGTACTATCACAGATTAGAATGGAACTCTGCATGTGATGGTGCTAATGCAGCCCTGAGTGGCATTATTGAAGGTGACTTCAGCACAATGGCAGCTGTCATCAATCAGGCTTGCATTCAGGTTGAGCTCATGTATACAAAATTGCAAAACACAGAAGTACTAGCTGCACATATCCAAGGCCAGCTTGGTCTCGAGTCACCCTGGAAGGTTGGTGGTGAAGAATATAACTGCTACAGGGAAGAAGCTATGCTTGGCAAGTACCACAAGGCATTGGGTGAACTGGAACAATTGGTCATCATGCACCTTTTTGAGCTCTCCAAGCTTGCAATGTCTGGTACTGGTAAGTGGTTTTACTTCTTCTATCAGCCATACTTATGTGGGGTAACAGGGTATAAACTCCATCAACAAATTAGCAAGGGTCTTCAACAGAGATCCAAAGCTATTTGAAAAGCAATTACACAGTACAATTTTCAAGCTGGAAGACTTGATCCCCCTCAGCCCCCCATCTCATGGAAAGACATCACACAATACTCATTTTTAGGTGAATTCAATCTACTACAGCATGTGCAGGATGACATTCAAGAATGCATGTGCATTAAACCAGCTGTCTGTGAGGCAACAACTAAATTCTTCAAATTGTGTTGTGCAAAAGAAGAAATCACGAAATTGAATGTTGAGATGTGTTGTTTACAAATGGCTATACATGATGAAGAGAGGGAAGTATCACAAACCATCACCAACTTCTGACACTCTGACCCACTTCTCACATGTGAATTTGAGTGCCTTCACCAACCACAAGCAGCAGTGAATGCTGTTCATATACACCACTTGGACTGCCTTGAGAAACAATATGGATTGCTGCAGAGTAGTGTCAGCACCCATGCACAGGTACCTCATTCTAATGATGATGGCATAGTTATGCCAGGTCCTGTCCATCAGGATGAGGACATGGCATCTGGTGATATGAGGTAGACACTGCCTGATTCTCAAAACAAGGTATTTCAACCAGGTAACTGTTCATGTCCTCTTCTGCAATACATGATCTAATTCATTTATCAGAGCAACCATCTACTTTTGATGACATCTACAGGCTTTATATTAGTGATCCAGGAGATCATGATCTTCTGGATGACAAAGAAGATATGATGAACCTTCGATTGATGGCAGATTTTTTGCATGACATTGCACATTGATGGATACAGTCAATTTTTTTACAGTCACTCGTCTTTATGCTACCACTCCTATTTCTGTGCTGCTATTTTCCTTTCTTAGCTGCTGATGCAGGGTAGACTGGCATCAGCAACCTAGAGAGGGAATAGTCTCAGCTTCCTTGTTAGCCTCTAACATGCAGTGCTACCCCCAGTTGACTTCCTATTGTCTGCCAAGTTGCTTGGCTCCCTGGAATTCAAGCATTATGCTGTTGCCCCTCACACACACCCATTTGTAAGTTGACTGCTACATCTGCCAATGCTTTCACTCTCTAGTACTCAACCTTCATACTGTCACCCTCCCATGCACACTGCTATTTGTAAGTTGACTTCCACTCTGTTTGCCAACCTTTTGTTCCATGGAATTTACTCCCACAGCAAATTTCTGGGTTGACTCTCCCCCATCTACCAGCCCTTTTGCTTCGGAACCCATGCTTTTGGCAATTGTCCCCTTGTGCACAATGTCACTGGTAAGCTGGCTGCCCCTCTCTGTTGTTAATGGAATTCAAGCCTGACACTGTTGTCCCCTTGGGCACTGATAAGGATCTCTCTTGTCAGAATATTAGTTGTCACTTGTCAAACTCACAAGACATATATTTGACATATGATTGACTGATGTTAATTAGTTTTGATATATTGTCTCTAGCTACAGATATAAGCCCATAGTTGTACTCTGTAGCTACATTGCATTTGAATCTGGTTCACACCTGTTCACCATCATGATCCTCAGCCCATGAATTCTAACATCTCTGACCATCAACTCTTTCTTCACTAGTTGTATAGCACAAATTATTTAATGCACAAGGTACATTGCCTACTTTATGTAGTCCCTGCTCCCTTCCACTGTATATTCCCAGGATGGTGGCTGCAAGCAGTGGTGTATGTAGTGTTCATTGCCTGTCCTTTTATGTATGATGCAAAGAAACCAGGCAAAAATACACAATGAATCTTGTGATGGGTTCAAGAGAAGTGAATATGGTAAAGAGTGGCAGCACTATCATATATGGGTGTTGAACTGAATGCGAGATGGTGCAGCCTGGGTACTTGGGAATGATCACAGTTCTTAGCTTCTAAGTTTGTGAGGCATGCATGATCGGTAATGCATAATGTTTCACTGCCCTCATGTGACCCACTGCAAGCTAGGGAAAGACATGGCTTTTTGTTTCCTTGCTGCCTCCTTTCATTGCAATGAGATGACTTGTTGGCAAGGCAAAGGGAAAACTGCCCAGTAGCATTTCTTGTTCATTTTTTATCATACTGTATCATACACCAATGCCAGGATCTAGCAGCTAAATGACTCAGAAATATACATGTAAATATAACATAAATTCAGTATTCAGCATCTTCATTGTCTGTATGCATCATTGCAGGTTCATCCTTTCAATCTGACATTCCACTGATTCATGCATCCACTTCTACATTGATTTGGGCTATGTAACTTGCTATTCCTAAGGTATTATGTCCACCATCTTGGATGCACAATAATGCTGGCACCACAGTGTGCATTTCCTATTTAGGGTATGCCTTTGTGCTCCTCAACAAAAAATGTGTGAAGTCGCTGCTTCATCATTTTTGCAAACCCTGTAAGAGTACACCTCAGGAACTGCACCAAGTCGAGTACTATCATTCACAGTGGACTATGATGCAGTCTACATGGGTGAACAATGAGTGGTAAGCATTTTGGTGCACATCTTACACATGACTGTAATGATTACCAAAACCTTCAGTATATATAACATGTAAGATAGTGCAAGGTACCTCAGCTACCTCCTGCCAATCCTTGTTGATACTACTATGATGGCTTTCCAGTATGCTCACCCTGAAAATAGTGGAAGCAGGAAGGCTTCATTTGAACATCGAAACCCATTCATGGTCGCTGCAATCACATCTTTGTATTCATCTCCATTTGCTGAAGGTTTCAATGTTGGCCAGCACCAGGCAGCCATATGTGCTCTCCTCAGATATGGTGTGCATGAAGATGGCATGCACCACCATACCCAGTCACCAGGTGGTCTCCATCCAGCTTATGCAGCCTTCAATCCCATTGACAAAACTGAGGGTAAAATCATTTGCAGGACAGACTTGGTTGAAGCATTGCTTGGCAATGTTTTTGATGCAGTAAATTTAATGTTCAATGGATTACAGGCCCTGCCAGTCTCATGATATACTAGATTACCTTGAGAGACCATTTAGATGGCAGATTGTCTGTTCTCATTAGATGCCCAGGTTCTGACACCACCACTTGCACTGAAGAGTTGGCAGTTGATGTCTATGTTACCCCTCATGAGGTCCTTGGACATGAGCATGTCCATGGGGACTCTGCTATGCTCATCCAAGCTTTCTGTCAGGAGTTTGCCATTCCTCACCTGCAATGCTTCACAGAGCGATGCAAAATTGAGTCGATCAAGCCTTTCAAACAACACAGTAAGTCTGTACTAGCATATCCCTTAGTTTCACTAACTTTAGTGCAGCAGGTGCAGATCCCATTACTCTCAGCAGGCTGAATCACCTTCCTCCTTCTGTAACCCCCAACTCCTCATGAACTTTATGCATGGCACTCAACCCTGAGGCAAAACCTGGTGTGGAGGGGGACGAGTGACACCTATCACCTTCTGCTGCAGTCCATGAGACTGTTGAATTGATTCCTAGCATAAAGAAGCCACAGCCTCCCAGCACACCAAATGCCCCTCTTTGCCAATGTTCTACCCACCAATGTTGCCCTGCAGATGCTGTTCTAAATGCAGCTAACACCCTTTCCTCAGATCAAACCCTGCCTGTCATTTCTTCTGACCAGTCAGCTCCAGGTTCCCTGTTGATTAGCATTGGATCCAATACAGATGCCATACTCAATCACTTCAGTCTTGGAGATGAGTTACTTCCTCACTTGCACATCTTGGTTGGGACAGTATGCAGCAGCCATTGGGAGGTTGTTCTGAGGGCCAAGCCATGGAATCTGACATATGAGCAAGCCTCCAATCTATCCAGAGCACTGTTGGCCAATATCAAAGGAATGCCTGAATTTCATATCATGATGGTATTTCCCTTTGCTTGTGTGGTTCCCTGGTGGTGTCTAACTAATGTTATAGCAAACAATGTACCTGATCCTCAGCATTGTGCTGAGAATCCTTGGTGTTGTGACCCTGTTGGGTGTGCTTTACATTCTGTTCCTCATGCTATTCTAGTAAACTTCATGTTTCACATTTATACATATTTGTCACTCTAGGCTCTGAATATAATGGGTTCCTACCCCCCACATTCAACAGTTAAATGCCCCCATGCATTGGGGAACCCTTTCCCCCTCCTCTTCATGGTTATACAAACCTTCTATTCTTCCAAGCCCACTGCCCAATGTGTTCAGCCCAAAGCATGTCCATGCATCAAGGTTATCCTTAGTGCAAATGCATGTGCAATACTGAAATTGAATCAGCATGACAAAGTGGAGAGGTTTAAAAAGGACCTAGATGATGCATGGCAGTCATTGGACAAGGTGATGAAGACTCTTGCCTCCAAGCACCACAAAAGCATTCAGCATGTCGAAAATGATCTTCATTTAGGCCATATGAAGTTCTGCTCCAGGCACAGCAAGATCAGTGCTTGGAATGCCTTCTGTTGGAAGAAGGGGCACATGATGAACTGGCCAAATGAAAATGGTATTTATATTGTTTAATATTATTCTATGGGGTTGTTTACTCCACCACATCGCAGCAGTGTGGGCAGCTCTTCTTGTGAGAGTGCAAGGGGAAAGTGGGGAAAGCTGTAGGTAAAACCTAGGCTCATCCCAAGGGGTGCTGAGTTGGAAGGAGAAGGATAGGGAGGCCTTGAGGGTGAAGGAGGATTTTTCTTGGTGGTTGGGGAGTACTGGCAGTAAGGAAGTTGAAAGTCCACCTTGGATGGTCACAGGATGACTTCTGGGGGACTGGGATATTTCTTGGAGATGAAAACTCGAAGGGCAGCGATTGTTGACTCTTGCAGACGATAGGAAAATTTTGTAGACACAGGGGGACCGAATTTATGAACTGGTGGCAATTTTCTAGCACAGGAAAACTCGAGGACAGTGAATATGCAATATGAGAAGACACTGGAGACTCTGGGGATGCTCTGGAGACTCGAAAATACTCTGGAAACGACTCTGGTGACTCAAAAGAACTCTCAGATACACACACTGTGATGCCAAAAGGTAGGTGGTATTTTGTATCATAGGGACAGTGATTTCTAAGGTAAAAATTGGAGTACTTTGGATCTGTCATACATCAAAAGCAATAAGAGAGAACATAAAGGCTGACATATGGAAAATCACATGCACTGCAGTGACATAGATGAAGATAAAACAAATAGAGTCCAGAAAACAAAAGTAAGTAAAGTAGAAGTGGTAGAAGTATGTACTCACGATGCAAAGACATGCAGCAGTGTGGGCAACTCTTCTTGTGAGAGTGCGAAGGGAAAAGGGGGGAAAGCTGTAGGTTAGACCTAGGCTTGTCCCAAGGGGTGCTGCGCTGGAAGGAGAGGGGGAAAGGAACCTAGAACATGAAGAAGGATTTTTCTGGGTGACTGGGGAGTGCTGGTGACGAAGAACTCGAAAATTCCGCCTTAGGTCAGCAAAAGGGATTTTTCCTGGGTGGGAAGATGCTTGTATGGACTTGGGACTCGAAGGGCAGTGATAGTAGACTCTTGTAGACGACAGGAAAACTCTTGTAGATATAAAGGACCGGTTTAATGAAGCGGCAGCGATTTACTGGCAGGTAAAGACTCAAAGACTGTGAATAGGTGATATGAAAGACTCTGGGGACTCTGGGGATGCTCTAAAGACTCAAAAATACTCTGAAAATGACTCTTGGGACTCAGGAAGACTCTCAAACACACAGATGTTGACTCCAAAAGGTGGGTGATTTATTTTCTAGGTATGGTGGACTTTTGTAGCATAAAGACAGAGGTATCTATGGTAAAAACTGGAACATCTTGGATCTGTCATATGTCAAAAAGTAATAAAAGAAAATACAAAGGCTGACGTATGGACAATCACACGTGCACAGTGATGTAGATGAAGATAAAACAGCCAAGGTCCAGAAAAATGACGGTAAGTAAGGCAGAAAAGGTATAACTACATACTTGCATTGAAAGGAAGCAGAGTGGGGCTGGCAGCGATTTCATTAACCAAAGAGGGACATGGTGGGCGGCATTACTAAGTGGGTGACAGCCTCAGTGCTTGTAGAGTGGATACAGCCACCAAGGGGACATGTCGATGAGTGACAGGTCGGTGGGGTATCGCTGATGGACAGTGATCAGTAATCACATGTAGAGAGGGGACTGTGTGCGATGGGGGATGGGTCTATTTTGGTTGCTGAGGAGTCAGCGGCAATTTTGCTGGTGGCAACAGGGGCTCGTGACATGACAAAAGGTGTGACATTAGCATATGTGGCGATGTTGTTAACCAAGGGAGTGCCGTAACATGTGGATGGGTGACTACTGAGAGTGAGAAAGGCCACTAAGGGTGCTCTGTAGCCTCAGGGAGTATAGGCTCCCTACAGCAGGAGCCGCTGGCGATTTCATCAACTAATCCTGGATGCAGAGGGTGGCATTACTAAGGGCATGACAGTTTTGGCACTTGTTGTGTGGACATAGGTGCTGAGGAGATCAGGTGACACATGACAGGTCGGTAGGGATTGCTGATGGGCAGTGTTCAGTAGTCATGTGTCAATAGGGGATGGGCCTAGTATGGTAACTGGTGAGTCAGTGGCAATGTTGCTGGCAGGCATAGGGGTGTGATGTGATGAAAGGGAAGGGTGTGACATGTGTGATGTTAAAACAGGCAGCTATGTCATTATCCAAGGTGCCATGACCATAAAGGAACAGGTGAGTGAGCAACTGTCAAGACTGGAAAAGGCCACCTGGGGTGGTCTGCAGCCCTAGGGAGTATAAGCTCCCCACACCTCCTGGGGTCTTCAAATGCTGACCATGCTTGGTCAGGGGTATGCAGCAATCAGGATGGAAATGGGATGACATCATACATGTGGTGTGGCTGTGCATGGATCAATGGAAGGGGGCACAGGGTTCTTGGTCATGTGCTGTGGCAAAATACTTCTGCATCAACAAAGGCCACCAAAATGTACCAAACAAAATGCCGCTTCCAAGTCTTTCTTCTCTAAGTCCCATTCACCACCACTTGTTGCCCTTTGCACCAAAATGTTTTCTGTGCCCTACATCGCTCCCAATGCCATCTGTGCCCTTATCCCAGGGATGTGGGCATTGAATGTCAGAAAGCTGGGATCACTGATGAAGGAGATTCCTGATGATTCTGCTGAGGAGAAGGTAGCACACAAGTGGATGACTCATTTTTATGAGTTATTGGTGAGTTCTTTCTCATCACCAGAGTCTGTAGACTTTGGCCAAATCCACCTGTCAATTGCCACTTAGCAACTTACAGATTTACCAGCAACTACCACAGGCCAAATATGGCAATACCCCTAATACAAACTCTCGCAGCCAGCCTCTGTCGGAGTTTAAAAGTTATGTATTATGTAATATAGCACAGCCACCCCAAAACCAAAAATTGTAGCCTGCATTGCAGGGATCATGGGAGTATGCTTACTTAAGTGAGATCTTTATTTTTGAGTGAGATATTACTAAAATACTAAATTTTTCACGAGTCTTTGTATTTTTTTGCACAGCCACAATCACACCAAAGTCATAGCCCGGGTTGAGAGGATCATGTGACTATGCTTACATCAGCAAGATCTTTATTTTGGAATGAGATATTAATAGAATGCTTTGCACTGCCACACCCCAGCAGTTGCCAATAAAAATGTGACAAATGCTGGGATTGAACCCAAGACCTCAGTGGTAATCACTGACATTGTAACCACTACACTATATGGCTTTCTGCTATGGTAGGCACTTGGTCCAATATCACCCAAGTTTCAGCCAGATCCAATAAGTATTGAAGGAGCAGGAAGCAAGCCGAGGTTTTTGGAGCATGGGAAAGTGGGTGAAGATTTTAGGAGACTTGGAAAGCATGTCAAAAACTTGTAATAGCACACCACACAATGGAGTGGTTGAAAAAATAAGTACATAGCTAGATTCCTACTTTGATTCTGCACTGCCCACAACCATTTTTGCATCACCAAACCAGCCCAGTGTGTTTGTGATTATTCTCCTACAGATCTTGTGCAGTCTTTGCACTTTATTGCACATGCAATGCATGTCAACTAGTTTGCACCCTTGTGGTAATTTAGACTATCATTTTGTGGTAAAGTTTGTCTGGAGTTTGTTCAGGAGTGCTCCTATATACATTCTACAAACTATCTTGGCTGCAGAGCCACTCTGTGGTGTGTTATTACACATTTTTTCCAAAGTCTCTTGAATCTTCGCCCACTTTCCCATGCTCTAAAAACCTTGGCTTGCCTCCTGCTCCTTCAATACTTATTGGATCTGGCTGAAACTTGGTACATTGGTAGATGATATGCCTAGTCACCTTCCCCAGGTGTTAAATTAAATATCATCTTAGAAGGAGACCACTGGTGGCCTTATCAATAAAATTCCATATATACAGTGTCTGACCACATCTTGCTAGTAAACCTTCCAAATTGATTTTAAGGGACATTCTACTATATACCCTTCATTGTCCCCATGTACCAGAAATCCCAGCAGGAGGGAGGATTTGATTTTCCAACACATACATTGGGGAGGAGGAGATCTAATCATATCTCTGGATTGGTTGATCCTGACAATCTGTGATTGGACTATGTTGTAGATATATACTAGGGCATGCTGGGGCTGAATTTCCATGTTGATATGTGCACAACTGCACAATTGAGAACATAATTCGCATTTTTACCCCTATTTATATGTACAGCCATGTTAGGCACTGAATTGCAACAAAATTATGGACAGACACAACAAGTATCATTTCCACTTTACATTGGAATGAAGTAGAATATCATACAGCCCAAGGGACAGGTGTGGTGAAGCAGAAAACCCAGGATATGTAGTCCGCTTTTTTTGATTACATAAGCATATATGAAGGGTGAAGGGGCTGTCCAAAAAAGGAATATTTTAGTATTTTATTAATATCTCACTCAAAAACAAAGATCTCACTGATGTAAGCATAGTCCCGTGATCCTCTGAACCCGGGCTGTGACTTTGGTGTGATTGTGGCTGTGCAAAAAAATACAAAGACTCATGAAAAATTTAGTATTTTAGTAATATCTCACTCAAAAATAAAGATCTCGCTTAAGTAAGCATACTCCTGTGATCCCTGCAATGCAGGCTACAATTTTTGATTTTGGTGTGGCTGTGCTAGATTACATAATACATAACAATTACTGACAAGTTTTATTCCCCAAAACTAGATGTTTCTGTCATGGAGGTGATACAGGAATGCACAAAGTGCAAGAACTTTGGAGCCCTGAAAATAAATGCCTTACTAGAACTGGTGACAAGATGACACCCATTCAAACCACTAGTGGGGAATTATCTGTCAATGCCAGCAGGCAAGGGAGGCTATCATATGCTAGGACTGTTTCTGGACATGTTCTTGCAACACTTGTGGGTAACAAAGTTCAAGACAGCTGGGACAGCAAAAACCACAGTGGACAGCCTCACAATGACATTCAACAACTTTGCTCCAGCTGAAACATTCATGATGGACAGGGGATGACATTTCAACAACAAAATGGTTAAAGATTACTGCACTAAGTGGTCTTGTAATCACCACATTGTAGCAGCATACTCACCCTGGATCAACAGCTTAGTGGAAGGCACCAACAAGCTGCTATGACACATGCTCAAATGACTCTGCACTCCAGACATTGGGGAGGATAACATGTTGAAGGAGGACTGGGACAAGCTGCCAAGAACATGGCCAGACCACCTCGATGATGCTGTCCCATTAAACAATTGCATCCTACCATCCCTTAAGCACACACCGAAGGAATTGTTGCTCAGACTGGTAGTCAACACCAAATACATGGGGCTAGACCAGAGTACAATGACATTAACCTCAACAGATGCAGCAGTCCACATGGCATATGCAGCCCAACAATGGCTCGATGAATATGATGAAGCCATCAAGCATGCCATTAAAAGACAAACAGTGTTTGACCACCATGTGTTAAAAAGACATCAGGCTGAAACTATCTTCACTAGGGGACAACTCATACAGATATACCAAAGCAACCTCGACTACATGTTCAAAATGGAACAGAAAATCCTACCTAAGTGGTCACAGCCACAAGACATGCCTTGCTTCACTTTGGCAGTCTTGTGTGTAATGTAGTACATTTTCTTTGTATGTTAGCATAATAATTCATGGCATTCTCAGGCTGTACAATGCTTGGCAGATGGGTCACATGGGTCAGTGCTGACAACATACTTTATGATGGCTGATGACTACCCAACAGACCATAATGAATACAAAAACAACAGATACTGATCTCGCTGCAGCACATCATAAGAGGTGATACAGATAATACATGCAAGACATGCCTTGCAGTAGTCCGATTTTCTTTTTTTTTCTAAACAAAGTAACTATAGCAGTAACTCATGGAAAGTAACATTTGTCATTGTTTTTTCGTTATTGTTGAGTAAGATGTGAGATAGCACTGTATATAGTTGGCCATGGCTGAAGACTGGTTTTGTAAGGTCGACTCCAATAGTGTCGAGGGTGAGTCCTTGGCAACTGTTGAAGGTTGTTGCATAGGTGGGTGCGAGAGGAAACTGACAATGGAGAAGCATATGGCGTGTATGAAGTTGGGAGTTGAATGTAATTCATGGAATAAGGACATCATTGCCAGTGTTATAATCACATTCATTGTCAGTATCTAAAGTCATTACCATTACGAGTCATTGGCCTAGAGATTTCACTACCACCCTGCAGTTTTTTACTAGAGCATGGTTGAGGGAAAAATTGTGGATAAGATGGTAGATGCCTCTGACATGGATGGTTAACAAATGTGGTGGGAGTCCAGGTGGAGTATAACAAGTGACATAGTCTAGGATGCTTTGTGGTGGTAGAAGTCCTGCATCCTTGGCCTCTGTAAGGGAGTCTGCAGCTAGGTAAGTACAAAATGGGGTGTTGAGATGATGAAGTATAGCTGAGTTATAGTCATCAATTTGGCAATTTGTTGGACAGAGTATCACTCATCTTAGACACTGCAATGGTTGATTGAGGACATCGTTGGGGAAAACATATCTAGTTAGTTCATCACAACTGGTTACTTTTGCAAATAAGTTGGTTGAAATGTGGGGTCCTTTGCCATCTCCTACAGAGTCAACAAAGGAAGATAATTTGGGGTCTTGTGCATTTTGAATGGGAGTCATGAGGTGCCATATAGAATAACAGCACAACTAAGGAACTCCTACAGATTAGAAATGCTAATGGGTGATCCAATTGTGGGTGAGTTCAGTGCCTGATGCCTACATACATTTGTACCAAGGGAAGGGACACAGCTACACAAGGACCAACAAGAGTATGAGAGGAGGCTAAGGGAACAAGATGAAGAGAAAGATGAGGGAGTAAGTGACAAAGAAGAGAGGGCCCATCAGAGGGACCACCTAGCAAGCCACATCATCATGGAGCTTAGAAGGGGTGTGCAGATGACGAGGACATCATCATTTTTTGAAGGGGGCACATGGAGTAGGGGGAGTCATAGTCAGGAGAGGTTCAGGGAGGCTTAGTCAGCACAGTAACATATGGAAACAGATGGACTCATGTAAACCACAACTGCACTACCAGGAGGACATCTTGAGTCGCACTGTCAGTGCTCAGCTGTTAACTGTTGGTGCCCTACCCCTCCTCCTCCCTCCAAGCTTGTACATGCATTTTCTTGAGAACCGTTGCACCAGACCTCTTGCTTTTTGAGATCCCTACTTGATGAGACCTTGTGAATGATATATTTTTTGTCATGTCTGCCTCAGCACTTCTGGAGATATCTGCGAATTTCTGGAGAAAGGCCCTGTAGGACAAGAATTGGAATAACTCAGGATTGGGTGCATGGTTCTTTGTGTTTCTTCATTCTCCAGCCTCTCAACACTCCTCTTGAGTATTTCCCTGTGTTTTGTGTCACCACACTGAACTGTTATTCATCAGTGCATACCCTTCCTCCTACCCCCTACCATGTTTGGGGCATAACTCATGCAATTCCCATCTGAATTGTTTGCTTTTTTTAAACATGACTCTACTAGATGAACCCTACCAGACAATATACAAGATGTAGTGGGCGCATTCACGGTTCTGAAGTAATCTGAGTTTTTGTGTTCAAACAGGGTTGGGCAGGTCAGGACTGTGTATCTCACTTGTTTTCATGCCAGGCCTCTCACTTTTTCTCATTGTGGCTCTACTCGTTAACATCTACCTGGTGATACCTTCTTCATGGTGATGCACTCATTGGTTGTGGAGATATGGGAGTTCTTCATGTACAGAAGACTAGGAGATGGCTTTGTGGATATCTCAGGACAGGATGGGCCAATCATTTTGATTCCTTTTTCACCATCTCCTCCCAGGTGTCCTCTACCACCACCTCCAGTTTAATATTGATCGCCTCAGTGGTTGCCCTACGGTGACTTTTTCTTCTCCCCCATCTTGCTGCCCCATGCTGTATCTGCATTGTATCTCCCCTGGATCTTCGCCATACCTCTTGATCTTTTTGGGATTTAATACTACTCTGTCAGCGCTTTTGAATGGTGTACTTTGTGTCCAGGTTGGTGCAGCCATTGTTGAGAAATCTGGATTCTTGCAGGTAGAGGTGTCTCAGACCAGTTTTGCACATATCTCAGGATTGGGTGCATGCATTCCCTCGATTCCTTGTTCTCCAGACTCTCCCCACTCCCCCTTGAGTGTTCCCCTGCATTGTGTGCTGCTGCGCAGAGCTGTTATTCATTGGTGCATACCCTTCCTCCTACCCCCTACCGTGTTTGGGGCATAACTCATTCAATTCCAGTCTGAATCATTTGCTTCTTTCAGACATGACTCTACTAGACGAATCCTACGCGACAATATACAAGACATAGCACGTGCATTCACAGTTCCGAAGTTATTTGAGTTTTTATGTTCGAACAGGGTTGGGGAGGCCAGGATGGCATATCTCACCTGTTTTCATGCCAGGCCTTTCGAATTTTGGCACAGCAGTACTACTGGCCCACAGCTACCTGGTGGTGTCTGGTTTATGGTGACATGCTCAGTGGTTCCTGAGATATCCACTGTTCTGTGCTCAGGCACACTGGCATTCTTTCCAGGCAGCATATCTCCCTCATTTCTCCATCTGCCCTCTCGTAAATTCGTACCTGCATTCTCCTCACCAAGATGACCCCATGGAATGTTCTTTCATTGAATTCTGTGCAGCCATTCCCAAGATATGGCAAAGTCCACCTCTGGAGGTGTACATGATGGTTTTGGCAATAACTCAGGTTTGGAAGGTCCAATCAGTGAGATTCCTTTTGTGCCAAGCTCTCCTGTTCTTGGAGAGCCACCTTCTGAGGTTTCATGTCCACTGGCCTCACTGTTGCTCACTGATGCCTTGTTCTCCTCCTACCCCCATTCACCACCAACTCCTTTCTCCCCCATTTCACCACTGACCCTCTTGCTTTTTGGGAGGCATATAGTACTCAACAAGGGCTCTCATGTGGTGTATCTTACAATGCTGTTGTCAACTGGGCTGTGGAGATATTTGAATTCTGGCTCATGGGGAGCACTAGCAGGTATCTTAGGACTGGCTGGACCTCAACTGAGGACAGTTGGTATCTAAGTGATGGGCAGATGTAGGGAATGGTCTTTCCCTACCAAGGGATTTAATTTTTATTCCTTGTTTCTCATATTTCTAACTTGCTTTCTAGTTATTATATGTTTATTACCTTAGTGCGAGGTTTTATTGCTTAGTCAGCATTTTTTAAAATTACCTGGCATGTACTTATTTTTCTAACATTGAAGTTATGACTCATGAGTGAGAGTTTCAAGTTCAAGAAGGTTTCATGTGGCCTTCTTCAGTGTTCAGACAGCCCCAGACAGCCTCTTACATTACACTTTGACAGTCAAAAATGTGGACTATGACAATTGCTAATCAACCACACTACATACTCTGTAATCAATGTAATCAACAGATGTGGTCACTATTACACATTGGCTGACACACATTGACAGTCAAAATTGCTGACTACTATACTTTTGCTAATCAACTTTGCACACTTGGGTAGCCATGTTTACTAACCAACTACACTACACTTTTGGTACTCCATAGCCTGGTGAATCACCAACACTACCTGGAGAATTGCCAACATGGCCTGGAGAATTGCCAACACTACCTGGAGAATCACCAGTATAGCCTAGCTTTTAGGCTGGAGAATGCTCTATATCACCCACAATGAGGTCCATTTCAAGCTGGAGAAAGTGCCACATAATCCAAACTAAGGTCCATTTTAGGCTGGAGAAAGCCCCATGTTGTCCACAGCCAGGTCTCTTTTACACTGGAGAAAGTTCCATACCACCCTCTGTGAGGTCCATTCTCAGCTGAAGAAACACCCATGGGGACCCTGCCACTCTATGGTGTCTTTGGTGAATCTACAGGCATGGTGATTCACCAGCACCAGCCAGGAATTCCCAACCCCAGTAGACCTATTAGGTATATACATCTATAGAAATATATAGACCTAATAGGTCTCATTTGGGGGGTGACTGAAGTGTGGAGAATCTCCAAACCCGATGTTGGGGAATCTCCATCCCCTTGGAGAATCTCCAAACCACCTGTTGGAGGATCTCCAAACCTGATGTTGGGGAATCTCCATCCCCTTGGAAGGTGGTTTGGAGATTCTCCACCCCACCTGGAGAATCTCCATCCCCTTGGAGAATCTCTATCCCCTTGGAGAATCTCCAAACCTGATGTTGGGGAATCTCCATTCCCTTGGAGAGCCTTCAAACCCCATGTTGGAGATTGCCCAATGTCTTGTATTTTGCACATGTCCCATGGCCATTTGCTCTATTTTGGGTGGGGACAACTACAAACAACCTTGGATGACATCAATTTCAGCTGGTGACATCCCATAACACCTCCAAATGGAGGCCTATTTAGGCTGGTGACATCCCATAACACCTCCAAATGGAGGTCTATTTAGGCTGGGGAAACTCCAGTCCTTCCAAGGACAAGGTCTATTTTGGTTGGGGAAAGCCCAGATACAGCCTAGGATGGGGTCAATTTAGTTGGAGAATGTCCAAGAACACCCCAGCATGGGTCATGGTCTATTAGGCTGCAGAAGGTCCAAACATACCCTGGAATGGGCCCTATTTAAGCTGGAGAAAGTCCAAGAACACCCCAGAATAAGGCCTATGTTAGCCTGGAGAAATCCTGAGAACATGCTGGAATGGGACTTATTTAGGCTGGAGAAAGTCCAAGAATCACCTTGAATTTGGTCCATTTAAGCTGGAGAAAGTCCAAGAAAATCCCAGAGTTTGGTCTATTTCTGCTGGAGAAGGTCCAACAGCACCCTGGAATGAGGTCTTTTTATGCTGGAGAAACTCCAACAACACCCTGGAATTTGGTCTATTTCTGCTGGAGAAAGTCTAAGGACACCCTAGGAAGAGGTCTATTTATGCTGGAGAAAGTCCCATGTGGACCCCAGCCACTCTGTAATAGGGTTGGTAAGATATAATCATCCTGGAGAAATGCATTTCTCCAGCACTACCTGGGCACTGGAGAATCTCCCAGAGCAACTGGGAATACCTGGGCAGTTGACACCTCTTAGGTATAAACATCTATAAGAATATGTCAACCTAATAGGTCCCCTTAGAGGGGTGACTGAAGTGGCCAATGAACATCTTCACCAGACTTGGGAAAGAAGGACTGTTCCACCCACCAAGGGTTGAAGCAATAGTGAAGGCAATCAAGTATGGACTGCTACCACCAAACAAGTTGAGGCAGGTATGAGACCTCATAGCCAAGTTCACAGACACCTTTGCATTGTCAGTCAAGGAGGTGAAGCTGGTATCGTTCATAAAGTTCTGGCTGAACATCCCTAAAGATGCTAAGTTCCAGTGAAGAGTCAGCCAGAAACCACTAACACAAGTGCAGAAAGAGTGGTACCTACCAGTGCTGGATGGGTTCAATGAAGCAGAGGTACTATGCAACATTAGGTCAGATGAGGTGTGAGCAATACACCGAATGGTGTTAGCACAGAAGGCACATGGGGAACCAGGCCTCATGATGGATGAGATCAGGCAAATCATGAAAGACCAAAGTGAGAAGGACTGGAACCAGGTCAACCCAAAGGAAGAAAGGGAACATGCACCAAGCCAAGCAGAGGCAGTGGGTCAGGAAGGGAAACAGAAGTGGTGAGTATGCCAGAACTTCCATGAGCTCAACAAAGTGACAGAGGTCGCACCCATGCTGCAAGGAGACATAAAGGCGAAGCAACAGTGTTTAGCAGGACACAAATATGTGTGCATCATGGATTTAGCAGCAGGGTTTTATGCAATAGAGGTCAAAGAGGAATACCAACCATATTTGTGCATCTATATGGAAGGCAGAGGCTATCAGTGCTACCAGCACATGCCCATGGGATTGCTAGGCTCACCATCATGTTTTGCAGATATGACTGCAATCATGTTCAAAGGGTTGGCAATGCAGATTGGTTTGGAAATGTTTGTAGATGACAATGGACTTGGAGGAGACAAGTTCCAAGAGCTGCTAGGACAACTCCACATATTCCTTCTGTGGTGCTAAGAGAAAGAAATATCACTGTCCCCACAGAAAATGCAGTTGTTCATGACTGAGGCAGTCTTTGGAGGCACAAGAGTGGGGAGGGATGGAATCAGACCAGATGTTGCAAAATTAGAGGTGGTTGCTAAGTGGCAACCACCCAAATTGTTGCTAGAGCTAATGAGGTTCTTAGGTTTAACAGGATATTTCTGCTCACTGGTGAAAGACTATGCAAGGCTGGCAGCACTGCTGATGGACTTACAGAGAAATCTGGACATGCCAGGCTTGGATGCAAAAACAAGCAGGCAGAAGCACAGGCAGTACCTAAGAGATAGACTGCTGGAATGGTACTGGACACCAAGGCAAATGAAAGTGTTCTTGTGACTAAGCAAGTGTTGACATCAGAGCCAGTACTCAAAGCACCCAAGTTTGACGGCACACCATTCATCCTGACCATGGACAGATGTAAAGATGGGTTCAGGGCAGTCTTATCACAAAGGTTCGAGATGATGCTGGCAAACAGAGAAAAGGTGTCAGCAGTGCACCCAATTGGGTTCGCATCAAAGAGAACATCAAGTGTAGAAGAGCAGTATAAGCCTTACATTCTTGAGTTCACACCACTGAAGTTTGGAATTGACCACTTCAGTGACATCATTTGGGGATTCCTGGTGGAGCTGGAGATGGACTGCATTGCATTGAAAGACACACTTTGCAACAGCAAGCTGTTGCTAGTGCATGCTCGATGGCAAGATGGCATCTCTGTGTATCAAATAGTAGATGTGTGGCACAAACCAGGAAAAACCAATGCAGCAGCAGATGCATTAAGCTGGATGTACACTGACACTCCAAGGTCAGAGAATGATGGTAGTGGATGGACAGTCAGCGAGGACTGGGAAGCATCAAAGGGCATAATCAATGACCTGTTCACAATCAAATCAGAACCAAGGTTCACAGCCCTAAGAGAACAGTTTGCTAATGAACCATTGTTTCTAGAAGTGATAAACATGATCTACAACCTGAAAACAACCACAAGTGATCATGAGCAGCACAGAGCACAACACAGAGCAGAGGGGTACCTCATAGAGGATGGACACCTCTGGCACATACATACACATGACAAGATTGATACAGGAAAGACCAAGGGTAGAATGTATCATGCAGGAAGAGGCAGTCGCAATGGCAGAAGAGGAGCATAGAATGAATGGACATTGGGGAAGGGATCTGGTGAAGTTGAAGATGATGGACAAAGTCTACAGCCCAAGGTTAGACCAATCCATACAGCAAGCATTACTGAATTGTGCACAGTGCAAAAACTTCAGATCAATGCACCTGCATGCACTGCTGTATGCAATCACAAGGTGGCACCCATTCAAGCTCATCATAGCAGACTACCTATCCATGCCCAAAGGAAAAGGAGGGTATCACTCAATCCTGCTAATGCTCAACACCTACTCACAGTATGTTTGGGGCTTCAAGTTCAAGGTGCATGGAACTGCAAAAACAACAATAGAGGGCCTAAAGGCAATCATGCACACATTCAAGGCACCTGACACATTCATGATGGATGGTGGATTGCATTTCAAGAACAGTGAGGTAAGAGCCTGGTGTGAAGCTCATGGAACTAAACAGCACATAGTAGCAGTGTACATGCCATGGATAAATGGGCTAGTGGAGAATGCTAACAGTAAGTTATTGGGTCAGCTGAAATGGCTGTGTGGCCCAGAAATAGGGGAGGATGATGAGCATGGCAAGGAAACCAGCAATGTAGCAAAGAAGTGGCCAGACCACTTTGATGACACAATAAGGCAAATGAATGAGTGAATCATACTGGCATTCCAGATGTCGCTGAAGGAGCTGTTACTGGGGCTAGTGGTAAACACCACTCGAATGCCAACTGAGGAGGCAACACAAGAACCTGACAGAGGGGCAGTAGATGTGCAGCTCACATACATGGAGCAACAGAGGCTGGATGGTGCTGGGCAAGCACTGTTACATGCAGTGAGGAGAAAAGCTACATTTGACAAGTGGGTGTTACACTCTACTACAGGTGAAGTGGTGTTCAAAGAGGGACAGTTGGTACAAGTACACAATGCCACCCTCGAAGGAACATTCACAACCACAAGGAAACTGCAACCGAGATGGTCAGCACCAAGATGTGTAGCAGGGAGGGTAGGCAACTCATACAAGCTTACCATGCTAGAAGGATTTCCCATGGGGGGATTGGTTCATGCAAGGCAGCTAAGGTTGTTCATACTGAGAGATGGGATGGCACTGGCAGAAATGCAAGAGGCACTAGAGGAAGAGAGGTCAGAAGGTGCAAGATAGGAAGCTGAGGAGGAGGAGAGGGAGACAAGAGAGATGGGCAAGTGGAGAGGAGGCGACCCCAGAGGTTTGCATATGTGAAAGGGGGCACATGTAGTGGGGAGGCTCAGGGTGAGAGGTCAGAGGCACCAGAGGGTGAGGTGTTGGGGTGCCAGGGGTCTGGGTGTTGGAGTTCAGCCAAGGGGTAGAGGCACAGGTGTAGCTCAGTAACAAATCCATCTCAAGCTGAGAGGCATTGGCATCAGGAAGTGCAGCAGCATCAGTCCTGGCATGTCCACTGAGGAAGCTGTTATAACCATTGCAGAGTTGGTAAGTACATGTGTACTTGTGGTTATATTCATGTTCATCTGATTGCTTCATTAGATTCAAAAAGGGGCCAGTGGCACTAGGGCTGACAACATGAAGAGCATGAAGGCTGCTATAATAGATTGGATTGCTCCAAAAGGCCAAACACTTATTCCCCATATTCCCAGGAATGTCAAGACAGGGCAAGGATTCCATCATGAATGCACTGGTGCATTGCTTTGCCCTGTGGGGTATGAATGGGAAAATTCAGAGTACATTTTGTTGTCTATGCTATTCTTGTGTAAGGTACAACACATTTTAGGACCAAGGCGAAGCTGCATAGCGGTCAACTGCAGGTTGCTGGTGACCAGTGGCCCCTCTTTTTGTATGTGGACTATTCTTATGACATGGAGAACCCATGGAATGGACTGCTTCATAGTGGCCTTCTAGTTTTGGTAAATTTCTTTTTATATTTGTACTGTGTTCAACTCACACTCTATGCAGGCTTACAGACATGTATTTTCCTCTCCAAGTTCTGTTGATCAAGAGCTGAAAGCAATGCAGTGTAGGGAGACCATACTCCCTAAGGCCACAGAACACCCTGAGCAGCTTTTCTCTGTGTTGTCTGTCACTCACTTGCACGTCCCCCTACGATCATGGCACCACCCCACTAAAAATATTGCTGCATGCCACAATAAACAATACCACCCATTGTACACTCTCGTCATGTACCCCTATTCCCACCAGTAACATTGCCACCAATTCCTCAGCTTCCATAATTAGGCCATCCCCTGTCGCACCTGATCCTGTTACGATTCATGCCTTGGCATGGGACTTTCTTTCTCTTTACAACTGCTTGGTGCTGTTGGTCTTGTTCTATGTGTTTCTCTTTTGTTCCTTTGACTCATGCTTTGGCCCGGCCAATGGCAGTATCTTCTCTTTACACATGTTCAACACATGTAGGACTCTGGCCAATGGCCTTTATCCCTTAGCTACGTGAGGTCGCCTTGAGGCCTCTCTCTCTGTACTATATATAGTTGCCTCTAGTCTAGATCAGACCCTCAGACTAGAGCTGCCCAATCTATAGGCTAGTTCCTCAGAACTTCGAACTTGAGCTTTCTGCTCTCATCCAGAACTATGACAAATCCTTCAGACAGAAGGTTATGATCATTGCATCATAGAACGACTATTTGGGCTCGACCTATGTTACAGACTTTGGTCTTAGCATAACAAAAGCTCTAGTCTACACCCCGGCTGTCATGCCCAACTGTCCGCTGTTCAGCGAGACACCATTTTCCCTCGAAGGAACAGATTGTGGGCAAGCCCACTCGAACCATGTGAACCCGAACCTGAGTCATCAAGCTCAGACACTGAACATAGTGCTGTTGAAGCACACACCCCAACTGACCTGAACCCCTCACCATCTGAGGACGATACTGGCTTCCTCCAGAATACCCTCCAGAATGTATTATCCTCTTTAGGATCACCCCATCCCCTTACCTCTCAACCCCGCCTTAAACCCAGAAGCCCATTCACTATGTCAGGATCTGGATCTGGCCTTGGCCATGGATCAAAGGGTGGAGCCCTCACTGCTCCAGCCTGACCCACCAAACTAAAGATCAGCATGCTGTTTGAATATGACGGTAGCCACAAAACTGCTATGTCTTGGCTGTATTCAGTCAAGGCATATCTTCTGATCAACCAAGACATCTATGACAATGATGATAAATGTGTTGCTTATGCCCTCTCTCATATGAAGAAGGGGGTAGCCCAAGCATGGGCAACGACTTTCTACCAGGTGGCCCTGGAGAAACAGAATCCCAGTTTTGGGACAATGAAGGATTTTGAGAAAGATTTCAAAGCAGCTTTTACCCCAGCTGACACTGCTGGAGCTGCCATCGCCAAGATCAGGACCCTGAAACAAAAAGGGTCAATTGAAGAATACATCTCCAAATTCAGAACTGCCGCTGCTCACAGTGGTATTAAGGAAGATGCTGCCCTCATAGAGTTCTTTGCCACAGGACTCAAACCAGCACTCGTCCACCGCATCTACGGAATGGACAAGGTACCAACAAAGATCGAAGAATGGTATGAGAAGGCCATGCACTTCGAAAACCAGTGGCAAAAAGCCTGTGCCATCACTGGAAGAATTGATAACAAGGGAAAAGGGAAGTCCTACCCCCAACCCCGATTCCAACAACAGGAAGAGAGAGACCCCAATGCCATGGACGTTGATGTGGTTAAACTCTCTAAAGAGGAAAGAGATCGCCATCTCAAAAATGGCTTATGCTTTGGGTGCAGAGAAAAAGGACACATGTCCTGAAACTGCCCCAGCCAAAACAAGACCCCTGCTAAGAAAGTGAAGCAGGTGAAGAAAGAAGACTCTGATGATGAAGATGAGGCCTCTGTGGCCTTAGTCAAATTAACCAAATTCCTTGGAAAGGGTTTTTAAATGGGGAACCTGAGTTGACGCCTGGAACCCCTGAACAGTATATCTCATATGTGGCCTCTCCTGTAAAAGTATCTTCTCTCCCTGAGAGAGTTATGAAAATCTCCATTTCCATTTTCATGAGAGCCACTGGAGAACAAGTCATCAACACCACTGCCCTAGTAGATTCTGGGGCAGAAATATCTTGCATCGACTGGACATTTGTCCAAAAGAACAGACTCCCCACCGAACGACTCCCCAGACCCGTCTTGGTCACCAATGCTGATGGGTCCCCAAATAAAAAGGGACGAACCCTGTTTACTGCCACCTTGTTTGTCAAAATACAAGGAATAACCCACAAAGAGAAATTCTATGTGATGAACTGTGGGTCAGAAAATGCCATCCTCGGCATCCCATGGTTGCAGAAAAACAGCCCAACCATAAACTGGTGAAGCAGAACGTTGACCATCAACAAGTTGACTAATGTCGCTGCACTCTGGATCCCCACTCCTCCACCAGAGGAGTTCCCCGAAGAATCCCTCCTTGAACCTCTTGAAAAGAAAGGGGTCAACATATATCTTGACCATGAGGAACCCAATGCCTTCATGACTAGAGCATACAACTGTATGTTCATAAACCGTTTTGCGAAGGCTGCGACCCTGATCGCCCTGAACAACAAATGGGTGAGAAAACTTAATCTGGCAACAGAGCTTGCCCAGAAAGAAGAGAAGAACAAGCCGAAGGCAATCCTTCCCCCTGAGTTTGCTGAGTTTGCCTCAGTGTTTGAAAAACCCTCTGATGGAACCCTTCCCCCCATATGACCCTATGACCACCCTATTAACCTGGTTGAGGGTTTTGTACCGAAGGTAGCTAAGGCCTACCCGTTAACACCCTCTGAACAACTTGCTGCCAAAAAGTTTGTCAAGGAAAACCTCTGAGAAGGGAAGATCAGACCCTCAAACTCCCCCCAAGCGGCACCCTTCTTCTTTGTAGGAAAGAAGGATGGCAGTCTGAGACCATGCCAAGACTACTGGTATCTAAACAAACACACGGTCAAGGATGCCTATCCCCTACCATTGATATCCAATCTGGTAGACAAGTTGAAGGGAGCCTCTATCTTCATGAAGATGGATGTCCGATCTGGGTATAACAATGTCTGGATCAAGGAAGGAGACCAGTGGAAGGCAGCATTTATCATGCACAAGGGACTCTTTGAACCAACCATGATGTTCTTTGGTTTGTGCAACTCCCCTGCAACCTTCCAACGGTTCATGAATGACTCCTTCTGAGATCTCATTGCTGAAGGATGGCTGGTCATGTATATGGATGATCTCCTCATCTTCTCAAATAATCCAGAGGAACACCGACTCAGGACCCTACGAGTCCTCCAATGAATGAAGGAACTCTCTCTACCACTAAAGTTGGAGAAGTGCCACTTTAACCTCTCTGAGGTGGAATACCTTGGAATGGTTATAAAACAGAATACTGTCGCCATGGACCCTGTCAAAGTCCAGGGAATCGTTGACTGGCCTATTCCCATGAAGGTCAAAGATGTCCACTCTTTCTTGGGGTTTGCAAACTTCTACCGAAGATTTGTCCCATTCTACTCCGACATCGCCCGACCCCTTATCGACCTCACAAAGAAAAATGCAGCTTGGGACTGGTCAAAGAAGGCTGAAACCGCCTTCCAAACCCTGAAAAAGGTGTTTGTGAAAGAACCAGTCTTGCTCATGCCCGACCCCTCGAAACCGTTTGTGATCTCCACTGATGCCTCCAAATATGCCACAGGAGGTGTCCTCATGCAAGAAGACTCAAATGGGCAGTGCTGCCCATGTGCCTTCATCTCTCAGTTGTTCAACCCTGCTGAGAGAAACTATGACATATATGACAGAGAGTTGTTGGGAGTCATCCGTGCCCTCAAAACTTGGAGACACTACCTCCAAGGAACCCCCACCCCTGTACAGGTCCTCACCGACCATAAGAACCTAACCTACTTCCATCAACCCCGAAACCTAAACCGCCGCCAGGCACACTGGCTTCTTGATCTTGCTGATTTTGACCTTTCCTTCACACATGTACCAGGAAAGGAACTCTGTGCACCCAATGCACTCTCCTGACGCCCCGACCATGTCACTGCTGAAGAAACTGACAATGAAGGAGTAATGCTCCTACCCCAAACTCTGTTTGTAAATGTCATAGACACTGCCCTCTCTTCAAAACTAGCAGAGTCGTCTACTAAGGACCCTGTGGTCCTCACTGCCCTACAGGCTATTGAAGGAGTGGACATGCCCCTCCCATTCAAGTCGAACCTCTCTGACTGGCACTTTGAAGAGGGCATTCTTTTCTACAAAAATTGAGCCTATGTCCCTGAGAACCCCACCCTCTGCTGGCAAATCGTCTCCTGACACCATGATCACCCTTCTGCTGGACACCCAGGAGCCCTGAAAACAAGACAGTTACTCTCCACTGAGTACTGGTGGCCAGGAATGGCTATGTTTGTTCGTAAGTATGTCAAAGGATGTGCAGTGTGCCAACAAAATAAGGTCAACACTCACCCCACCACCCTGCCCCTTACCCCCAATTTCCTCTGCTGCGACAAGGCCATTCCAACAGATTTCCTGTGACCTCATTACTGACCTCCCAATGAACAGAGGCTATGATTCCCTTTTGGTCATGGTAGACCATGGGCTTACGAAGGGGGTAATTCTTATCCCAACCACAAAAAACGCCTCCACCCTCGAAATTGCAACCCTCTTTTTCAAAAGGGTCTTTTCCAGATTCGGCTTGTATGACAAGATCATATCTGATCGAGGCCCACAGTTCACCTCCGCATTCGCAAAAGAACTGGCTAAACTCCTCAGATACTCCTTGGGGCTCTCCACCACTTACCATCCTCAAACTGATGGGGAAAACCGAACATGTAAACCAGGAGGTTGAAACCTATCTTCAAATCTTCTGCCAGAATGAACTGGCCTCATGGGCCCAACATCTACCCATGGCAGAATTCACTCACAACCACTGACCCCACTCTGTCACCGGTCAATCCCTGTTCTACCTCATGTATGGCTATGAACCAAAACCCTTGCCATCCCTTATCGTTGAATCAAAAGTCCCGGCTGCTGAAACAAGAATAGCCGAACTCCACAAGGCACGAGAAGAAGCTCTTGCAGCCCATGACCTCGCACAAAAAGCTATGAAAGACTGCTTCTCAAAACCCTTCACCCCATTCCAAAAAGGAGAAAAGGTATGGCTAGAAGCCAGAAACCTAAAGTGTTCCTATGAAAATAGAAAATTTGTGCCGAAACGAGAAGGACCCTTCATTGTCTCAGAAGTCCTTTCCCCCATCACCTATTGCCTCAATATTCCCACATGATGGAAGATCCACAATGTGTTCCATGCGTGTCTCTTATCGCCCTATCACGAAAACACTGTACATGGACCAAACTTCCCATCTCCTCCCCCTGATGTTGTAAATGAAGAAGAAGAGTATGAAGTCGAAGCAATCGTTGGCCATAAATGACTAGGCCGAGGACATGCATTCCTCATCAAATGGAAGGGTTACCCTTCTTCCGAAAACTCGTGGCAGACCCCCAAACACCTAGAACACGCAGCAGACACCCTGTCTGCTTATAAAGGATGCTTCCCTAGAGACTTCCCTCCCCAGAAACCTTCACCCACTCGAACTGTTAGAAACGTCTCACTCATCACAGTCATGCCCCCTCGTCACTCCTCTGCCCCTGTTGCTCGTCGTGTCTCCCCGGCTACTCACTGCCCTGCCCCCTTCACCTGCCACCTGCATGTCCCTGCTGAAGAGGGCATGCTCAACACCTACCAGGTGTTCCTTGCCGATCCCTCCTCCTACAATCCTGTAATGTGGGAGGTTGACACTGACTCCCCTCTCGACCTGGTCTATCACATCGCCCTTCAGGGCTTTAGGATTGAGAATGTCGCCCACTATGTCGAAAGACAGGGCCCCCGCCTAAGCTTCACCCATACCATCCTCGAGGAAATCTCGAGGGAACAAGTCCCATTGATTCTTCGCCTCTTCGATGTGCTTGGAGGGGCCGACCTCATTCACAACGTCCGCCAATGTGCAGCCCCAGTCACCACTCGCCCCCCATCCCAGTACAGAAACTCATCGTCTTCATCATCGTCCCACTCCCCACAGTCCTCGCCCTCCCCACGAAGGGTTTGTCCCTATGCTTGTTGCCTGTCCCCATCCTCCCTGTCATCGTCCACATCCCTGAATACTGTAGACCCCCAAGAGGCATTTGGCCTCTCTGGAGAACAGGTTGCCGACCTCCTCAGTCAGACTGAGGAGGCCCATCGCCCTTCTGGCTTCCGAAACCCCCCTACCACCGTAGACACCTTGCTTGGTGTGCTCCCCCACTCTCACCCCCTGTATGGGGAGACTTGTTTCATCTGCCACCGACTCGGTCATATCCGAGTAAATTGCCCCGCTTATGAATGTCCCATTTGTGGGATGAACCCCCCTGGCCATACCCAGGTGAACTGCCCTGCCTGCCATTGTTCCCTTGAGGAATGTTTCTCTGTCCCTGTCGTTGAAGAAGAACAAACCCTCGTTGCCAAAGACAGTGACTATGACCCTCGGGACAATGACTTCGACTTCGACGATGATGCCATCGCCAACATGACTGGCGAACCTTATGGCGAAACTCATCTCTGAAAGGTGGAAGACCGGTGGTCTCCCCCATACGAAGGGGGTAATGTTACGATTCATGCCTTGGCATGGGACTTTCTTTCTCTTTACAACTGCTTGGTGCTGTTGGTCTTGTTCTATGCATTTCTCTTTTGTTCCTTTGACTCATGCTTTGGCCTGGCCAATGGCAGTATCTTCTCTTTACACATGTTCAACACATGTAGGACTCTGGCCAATGGCCTTTATCCCTTAGCTACATGAGGTCACCTTGAGGCCTCTCTCCCTGTACTATATATAGTTGCCTCTAGTCTAGAGTAGACCCTCAGACTAGAGCTGCCCAATCTATAGGCTAGTTCCTCAGAACTTCGAACTTGAGCTTTCTGCTCTCATCCAGAACTACGACAAATCCTTCAGACAGAAGGTTATGATCATCGCATCGTAGAATGACTATTTGGGCTCAACCTACGTTACAGACTTCGGTCTTAGCATAACAGATCCATCCTCAACATGTGATTACTGAACACCATCTGTCAGTGATCCCCTCTGACCTATCACATGTCACCTAATCTCCTTGGTGCCTATATCCATCCTGCTGTCACCCACTTCATAATGCCACCCACTGCATCCCTCCTCAGTTGATGAAATTGCTGCCAGCTCCTGCTGTGTCCCTTCATCAAAAGTTCATGCTCATGCCACTTCTCCCTTACTTACTTTCATTTTTTTTGTGGTCCTTGTTTGTTTTGTTTTCATTTACTTCACTGCCATTGTAGGGAGAGAGTACTCCCTAGTAGGATATTGAGTGGTAAGAGAGTGGTAGAGGGTTTGTTTGATTTTTCTAAGGGGCTTGATCCCTGTTTTGTACCTTGGGTTGGGACTTAGGTGCGAGGCGAGTGGCTGATTAGTAAGCAAGGTTGGACTTGGACTTGAGTTTGTAGTAGTTAGCCAACAATCACCACTATTGAGGCTGGAGAGCACAGGCTGGTGCAACCAGTCAGTGACAGTCTCTTCTGTTTTCTGCCCTTGAGAGTGAGGTCAGGACAGCCCTAGGGGAGTCCTAGAGTGGTGGGGGATTGAGGAGTTTTGTGTCTGGTTTTGCAGCTGAGTGTTTCTGTTCTTTTCTTTTCATTTTCTCTACTAGTTCTTCTCTCTAGCAGGGTCCCTATTGGTCAAACTACCCTTCAGACCCCATTTCCCCTTACATTTCTTAGTGATCTCTACACTGTGCATGTGATTGTCCATGCATCAGCCTTTATATTTCATCTTATTACTTTTGACATATGACAGATCCAAAATATTCTGATTTTACCTTAGAAACCACTGTCTCTACAATACAAAAGTCTGACGTACTTAGAAAAATAAACCACCCATCTTTTGGAGTCACTATCTGCGTGTTTGAGAGTCTTCCTGAGTCCCCAGAGTAGTTTTCAGAGTATTTTCGAGTCTCCAGAGTGTCCCCCAGAGTCCCCCCTAGTCTGCCTTATCGTCTATTTGCCATCCTCAAGGTTTCCTGTGCTAGAAAATCACTGCCAGTTCACATATTCAATCCCCTTGTGCCTACAAAATTTTCCTATCATCTACAAGAGTCAACAATCACCACCCTTTGAGTCCCAAGTCTCTACAAAACTGCTTCATACCCAGAAACATCCCAGTCACCTATCCAGGGCAGACTTTTGAGTTCTTCGTCATCAACACTCCCCAGTCACCAAGAAAAATCCTCTCTCGCTTCCTAGTCCTCTCTTCTATCTCCTTCCAACTCAGCACCCCTTGGGACAAGCCTAGGTCCTACCTACAGCTTTCCCCACTTTCCCCTTGCACTCTCACAAGAAGAGTTGCCCACAGCAGTCTGGCAATGCTTGCATTCATGGTATGCAAATGGTCACCAAAGCATCAATTGCTTACATTGCCACTCAGGTGAGAAATCATATGTCTGAAGTGCACAGACAGGAAGTTGAATGTTTATGCAGACTCATTTTGTGCTGACATCTACCCAAGTATTTTCTCAGACTGACCTTGTCATAGACTCGGAGTGGTTTTATAATAGCATCCTTGAACTGCTGGAGGATCCCAATGAAACAGATGAGGTAGACCAACTAATGGGTTGGTGGAATCGGTATGCAGCTGTAAACACACCTCACATGATGCTAACAAGCCAATAAACAGATCTTCCCCTTATATGCCAAAAGCGAGTGACTACCTTCAAAGAGCAGTGTATTGGCAAGAATTCACCAGAAACAAGCAGAGTGCAAGGCTAGTGCAGCTGCCATTGAGGATGAATAATTGTTGTATGTGAGTCTGTTGAACTAGACAATGTCCCTGTCTTTCATAAATATTTACAATCAATGCTAAATTCCTCCCACAAATTAACCTATTGGTGTGATAATTGAACTGGGATGGTTTTTGGCATGTCAATCAAACAGCTGAAGACTTCACCAGTGAGAGTGGTGATTGTAAGTACATATAACCTTGGCACTGACTGTCAGTGAGACCAGTGTGAGTGGGGGTTGTAAGTACATATAGCAGTGACACTGGTTGTCAGTGAGACCAGTGTGAGTGGGGGTTGTAAGTACATATAGCACTGACACTGGTTGTCAGTGAGACCAGTGTGAGTGGGGGTTGTAAGTACATATAGCACTGACACTGGTTGTCAGTGAGACCAGTGTGAGTGGGGGTTGTAAGTACTTATAGCAGTGAGACTGATTGTCAGTGAGACCAGTATGAGTGGGGGGTGTAAGTACATATAACACTGACACTGGTTGTCAGTGAGACCAGTGCAGGCAGACTTTTTGTGAGGTAGAATAGTGATTGGTATTATCAGATACTATCCTTCTTGGAGTGAAACATCATTGGTATCATAATGATATGGGTTATCAGTGGTAGGAAGAAGGCTGTTAGATTGCAAGCAACACCAACATTCCCAGACAATAAATATGTTGACCATTTGGACAATCATAATGATCTCAATGATCAGTGTTGGTGAACATGATAAAGTATTATATGACTATGTCAAATTGTGAAGGTCCCCCTGATGAAGCAGGCTGGTGACTTAGCTTTGAACTTGCTTCATAGCTCAAGAGAGGATCAATGGTTGTATGTGCACTCAGTAGGTGGTTTAGAGCACTTGAAGGTTTATTCCCCTCACCTTGAATCTACATTGAGCAAGCCTTGTGACCCTCACCTCAAAACTGCTTTGAGGACTCTGTTGAAGCTACCCTCAGATCTCAAGCCCCCCCCCCCACAGAACCTCAATCCTCCTTTGAGAGGCTGTGACTTTGATAGCAAAGCCTTCCCCTACCTGGCACCTTCAAGTCATGTTCAAGAGTGTCAAGTGGTGTGTCACCCCTTCGAGAGTATGTGGATTCAAGCACACCATCCCCAGCCCTTTGAGACTTGAGGCAACAAGTGCAGCCTCGAGGGTTTAATTTCTGTTTCTTCTGCCTGGTTGAGAAGGGCATGTTCAAGCTCAGTGCAAGGTCTGCGCTTTGTACCTAGCTGCAGGCAGGTGCTGGATACTTTGAGGTCAAGTTGTACTGCCTACAGGTGAGGAAATCCCCTGTGAGGCTCTTGGGCACACCCTCCAGGCTTGCCTGGACTTCTGGGCACTCGCTCATGGCCCAGGGAGTCCAGCTGTTCAGGTGAAGCCTCCCCCTTCGAGCTCCAAGTCGACCCCACCCCTCACCTGCTCTCGAGTTGATCCTGAGACTACCCAGAGCACCTTTTGAGTTCAAGAGTCCCTGCATCCCCCTTGAGAGCGATCCAGTCACCTTTGAGTGCTTCCCAGACCCTCGATAGGAAGCTTCGAAGGTTCAAACCAGGTCCAAGTTGAATCCAAGGCTCATCACAGCCTCTCGAGGGCTCGTTTCCTTCTCTTGAGCCCCTCCTGCCCTTTTGAGTCCAGTCCCATGCCCAAGTCGAATCCCAAGGCTCATCACAGCCTCTCGAGGGCTTGTTTCCCCCTCTCAAGCCCCTCCTGCCCCTTCGAGCCCAGTCCCACCCCCTAGTCAAATCCCAAGGTTCATTGGAGCCTCTCAAAGTGTTTTTCCCCCTTGCACAGCTCTCCTTCCCCCTCGAGTTGCCTTCCAAGGCCTGTCCAGGCTCAAGGCCACTCTCACCTTCAAAGCTGCTCTCTTGAGTCCACTCATAGCCCCTTGAGGCCACTCTGGCACCCTCTCCTGTGGGTGTTGGTACCCCTTCTCATTGGTATTTTGTTTCTTATATGGTCTTTTTCATCTTTGAGTTCACATTTTTTGAGTTTTGATTTAGAGTTTTTGTTTTGAGGAGGGTAGCCCTTGTCTCACTATATGATACAGCTTGGTATGTGATGACTGGGGACAGTCATTATTTAAAGCCACCCTTGGATGTAGGGAGAGTGTCCTCCCTACTAGGTATTTTATTTTATTTCACTGTTTTTACTTACAGATCTGTTCTATACTTTTACTTTATCTTTTTACATAGTGTTTGGACGCATTGTGGCTTATGTAAGCCCACACACCACTTACAGTACAGTGTACATACTTAGAAGAATAAGAGATGCATCACCAGAGATGAGACAGATGGAATTCTGAGCCCAAGTGCTCAGAATAATATTTCTCCACTGTCAAATGCTCATTAGACAAATCTCAGCAATTATTATGGACTTTTAGGGTGTGTGTTTCAGTCTTTCCACTACTCTTTGACTCCCCACCAGGCAACTCTAGCCTCCTGGGTCAAACTGAGACCCCTCTTCCAACAGGAGACTCTCCTAGCCTCCTTCCTCCCTCCTTTCACATCATTCTTTACAGCACATATGACTCTTGTCATGCAATACTTCATTCTGCACCATGACATCAGCAACAATAACCTTATGATCTATCCTTGCAATATTTCAAAGGGCAAAACCAAGCAACATCACAAGGTTGAAGCCTCCAGTAACGAAGAATGCCTTCGTGATGATAAAGGTTTCCAAGATGACAATAGAGATTCTCATATAGAGTCACACCATAACAATGCAGCAGACAGTGGAAGGGAGGAAATGCACAAACAGAAGCTCCATTGGTGGGATCAAGAAAGGCATCAACAGATTGAGGCTGGCATCTTGCATAATGGCCTGCTCATCGATTTCAATTATGTGACCAAACTTGATCAATCCCAACTGTGGGCCTTGACTGCTGGTGACCATACTGTAAGTAATCCCCCCCCCTCAATCATTGTTGCTTATCATTTTTGGGCAGGGCACAATACCATTCATGTTGGCCAACATACTCATCAGCTATAAGAAAGATGAGACGATGCACTCTGCCAGCAATGACTTGGAATCACTTGTTTATGTTCTTGTTTGGATATGTGTCCTTTACACAGGCCCAGGCACCATTCGTCAGGACAAGCACATTACTCAGACCATCTTGAAGCCCTGGGTTTCCATGACCAACCCAACTGATGTGGTGAACCTTGGGTTGCACAAAAGAGGTTTGACAACAGAGCTGAGTATGGTGACTGACAAGTTTACCACCTTCTTCAAGCCTCTCTGTTCAACAGTCGACAAACTGCTCAGAGCTGTCAGATCCAGTTGGTCTACAACCAACAATGTACATAACTACAAGACTATTAGGGATATATTGCTGGAGGGATTTGGCACTGTTAAAGAGGTACCAAATTGGAGTGGCCACAAGGACATGCATGGATATGGCCTACTGAAAGGGAATGTGAAGCATAAGATCCTGCCTTATGCAACAGCCCAGGTTGTTCATCAGTGCTGTCATTGAAATACAATACTGCTGCATTCATACATGTCATACTACACACTAAGCCTGAGAAATATGCCTAGTTTTTGTCCTGCCTCGTGTTGATTGATGCAGCCAGTCACTACTGAAACTACATAAGTAAACCTAACTGGTGGTGTTGGTTAGATGGTAAATTGACTTGTAGATTACATAACAAGCACACTTTCTCCTCCAATCCAATCCTCAGTGATTCACTAAGTGTAATGCTGTCCATGTCAATTCAATGATATCCACAAACATTTCAAGAGTATGTATCATTCACCTTATCAATTTATATAATTGTGCACTGCAACATTTTTCAAACAGGTTATGCACACTGGAATGGTCTTTCCAGGTCTTGCCGAACAGGTGTTCATCATGACGAGCTCACATCTGTAACAGGACATGCAGCCTTAGTAGAGAGGTTCTGTTTCTGCGTCTGGTAGAGGTTCTGCTGTCCTGGCATCTCATGGAGGTTCTGTTATCCCAGCATCTCATGGAAGTTCTGTTGTCCCCACATCTCATGGAGATTCTGCCACCCCAAGTTCTCATGGGGGGTCCTCCCCTCCTAGTTCTCATAGTGGGTCTGTTCTAATGTCTCAGTATGTTCACTGATGTAGCCTTTGGTTTGTGGCATGGGTCATTAACAGCTACTGGTGCACTCCCTAGGTTGCAAAGCCATTTGGCAGATCTACCCTCTGTAATGACATATGTCTGTCATCTCTACTGTGGCTATAGGTCTGAGGAGGAGGACAGCCAGCTACCAGATCACCACTACTCCTTTCTCTGTCCACTGGTGTGGGCTACTCTTCTTGTGAGAGCACAAGGGGAAAGTGGGGAAGGCTGTAGGTAAAACCTAGGCTTGTCCCAAGGGGTGCTGAGTCAGAAGGAGACAGATAGGGAGGCCTGAAGGGTGTAGGAGGACTTTTCTTGGTGACTAGGGTGTGTTGGTGATGAAGAACTTGAAAGTCCACCCTAGACAGGCGGCAGGGATTTTTCTGGGTGGGAGGACACTTGTATGGACTTGGGACTCGAAGGGCGGTGATAGTAGACTCTTGTAGATGATGGGAAAACTCTTGTAGAAGTAAAGGACCAGTTTAATGAAGTGGCAGCAATTTACTGATGGAGAAAGACTCGAAGACAGCAAATAGACAATAAGACTAGCCCTGGGGACCCTGTGGATGCTCTGGAGACTTGAAAATACTCTGGGATATGACTCTGGGGACTCTAGAAACTCTCAGACACACAGATGTTGACTCCAAAAGGTGAGTGGTTATTTTTCTAAGTACAGCAGAGTTTTTGTAGCATAAGGACAGTGGTTTCTAAGGTAAAATTCAGAGAACTTTGGATCTGTCATATGTCAAAGGCAATAAAGAAAATATCAAGGCCAACATATGGACAATCACATGTGCGGCAGCAATTTAGACAAAGATAACACAGGGAGAGTCCAGAAAATGAAAGTAAGTAAAGTAGAAGTGGTTTATGTACATACTCGCGATGCAGAGACATGCAGTGGGAGCCAGCTGTGGACCAGGGAGCAGGTGTCTTGGGAGCGAGAGGGGGGAGGTCACATGACTGGGTGTCAGGGGTCAGAGCAGTAGTAGCAAAGTGGTGAAAGCCGAGAGCAGAAGTCAACAGTCACACGCAGTCTATAGCATAGCAGGCATCAGGTTGTACACTCTGGTGTTCCCATCTGGTGACGAGAGAGGAATCCGAACCTCTAGGCAGTGAGTAACAACAGACCCAATCTCACTATGCCTGGTGGCGCCACTTAGAGGCATTGAACAAGAATATCAGAGCGAGGACAATGAACCAACCTTGGAGAGTAGCGTCACAGAGTCACTGGCATCAGACAAGTACACAGCAGCACTGGGAACTGGCAGAAGGAGACAGCACAGTTCACAAGCACTACCACCAGTAATGGAGATGGACATGCAGCAGTATGCAGCAGAAAATAGTTTGGAATTCAGATTGAAGCCAGCCATCTTCACAATGCTGTAGGAAATGCAGAGAGAAGAGCTGGGGATAGGTGCAGATGTCTGAAGGGGAAGATCTTCCAAAGGGGCTTCTATAGCCTGGAGTGGGATACTGTCTGGGAAACATCTAAGTCTGTCTGAGACTGTCTGGACACTGCAGAAGGCCACTCAAAGCCTTCTCAAACTTGAACTCAAAACTCGAACCTGAACTTGCAACTTGTAACTCGATTGTTATTGTTCTCAGTAGGTAAAAGGTAATGTAGGTGATGTGCAGGCTTACTTAAGCCACATCATGTGTCTACTCTCAAAGCTAAGTAAAGTCTAAGTAAATGAACAGAAATAAAAGTAAAAGAAAGTAAAAACAATAAAGTAAAAGTAAAAGTAAAAACTATAAAATAAAAGGAATATCCTAGTGGGGAGTACTCACTCCCTACATCCGCGGGTCACTTGAGAATTCAACCGTCCTCGGTTGCAAACTGACAGTACGAGCTCGAAGGTGCCAATGGGGAAAGGTAGCGGACGGGCTCGCCGAAGGACAATGGCTGCGCGGGACTCCATGAGACTCCAGGAGATGGCGAAGGGAAGTGTGGGGAAGATGTAGGAAAAGAAATCGAATGAATACATGCACCACAGCCCGAGATATCAACAAAACCAGCCTGAGACACCACAGCACACGAAAATCCAGATTTCTTGACAAGGGCGGCGCGAATCGTGACACGAGGTATACCATTCAAAAGCGCTGATCGAGTAGTATCATGCCCCAAAAACGCAAAAGGCGAGGCGAAGAACTGAGGGAGATACAATGTAGACAGTGCATAGGCCAGCATGAGAGGTGGGAAGAGGAGAACAAGGCGTCGACGAGCAACGGTGAGGCCGGTGGACACGAAACTTCGGAGGGTGGCTCTCCACGAACAAGAGAGCCTGGTGCAAAAGGAATCTCACCAATAGGACCTTCCGAACCCGAGTTATTGCCAAAGTTGTCTCGTATTCCTCCAGAGGCGGACTTCGCCATATCCCGAGAACGGCTGCGCAGAATTCGCCGAAAGAGAGTTCATTCGAATCAGCTTCGCAAGGAGAATGCAGGTGCCAACTTTCGAGAGGAACGGCCATGAAATGAGGGAGATACGCCGCCAGGAGTGATAGACTGTAGCCCGGACACAGAAAAGTGAATATCTCGGGAACCACTGAGCGCATCACTGTAAACCAGGTACCACCATACAGCCGTAAGCGAGTAGTACCGCCGTGCAAAAATTCGAAAGACCCGGCGTGAAAACGGGCGAGATACGCCTTCCTGACCCCCCCAACCCTGTTCGAACACAAAGACTCAAATAACTCCGGGACCGTGGATACGCGCGCTACGTCTGTTATATCGTCTGATAGGGTTCGTCTCATAGAGTGACGTCTAAGAAAAAGCGAACGATTCGGACCGGAATTGGATGAGTTATGCCCCAAACACGGTGTGGGGTAGGAGGAAGAGTATGCACCGATGAACAACGGGTCAGCGTGGCGGCACAAAATGAAGGGGGACGCTCAAGGGGAGCGGGGAGAGCCTGGAGAACAAGGAATTGAGGGGATACGCGCACCCAATCCCGAGATATTCGCAAAACTGGCCCAAGATGCCTCTACCCCCAAGAATCCCGATTTCTTGACAACAGCTGCACCAACCTGGATACGAAGTACACCGTTCGAAAGCGCTGAATGAGTAGTATTATACCCCAAAAAGTCGAGAGGCGCGGCAAAGATCCGGCAGAGATACGACGCAGATATGGTGTGGGGCAGCAGGCTGGGGAAGAAGAAAATGCCGCCGTGGGGCAACCACTGAGGTAATCGATACGAAACTGGAGGTGGTGGTAGAAGGCACCTGGGAGGAGGTGATGAAAAGGAATCAAACCGATTGGCCTATCCAATCCCGAGATATCTGCAAGGCTGTCTCCTACTCCTCTGCACATGAAAAACTCCCATATCTCCACAACCAATGAGCGCGTCATCATGGAAAAGGTATCACCAGGTAGCTGTTAACAAGTAGAACCACAACGCGAGAAAGCGAGAGGCACGGCGAGAAAACGACCGAGATACACGATCTCGACCTCCCTACCCTGTTCAGACACAAAAACTCAAATAACTCTGGAACCGTGAATGCGAACGCGACGTCTTGTATATCGTCTAGTAGATGTCGTCTAGTAGAGTCACGTCTGAGAAAAGCGAACGATTCGGTCGAGAATTGTAAGAGATATGGTCTAAACACAGTAGGGGGGAGGAGGGCAGCATCGTGTTGGTGAGGAACCGCTAGGTGGAATTCTACAAATCTTCAGGAGGTGATAGGGACATGCAAGGAGAGTTGGGAGAACGAGGAACCGGAAAAAACGGCACGCCCAATCCCGAGATATT